>ML790965.1:423831-450765 GCA_009831015.1 Picea engelmannii
CCCTCTTTTTTATTTAAAAAAAAAAAAAACACTTGAATGATATCAAAATAACACTAGCAAGAGCACTTTGATTCTGAGAGCAATGTTTACTGGCCTCTTCGAGGGGGAAACCTGCAATCGAGCAGTACTAAATATGTCTATCAAAAGAACCATCTAGAGGAAGATCCTTCTAGAAGTGGAAGCTTCTATTAGGTCTTCTTACATTCGACTTATTCTACTTTATTGCAAGGCCTTATTAATATTGACCTTTATTACATCCCAGTATATTGTTCTACCTAAGTGAGGGTTAGGTCCCTAACATGTCCTCCCCCTTAAAAACAACCTTGTCCTTAAGGCTTGAGGAAATTTTTGCAGAATGGTAGCTGGTTCCTAAGTAGCATCTGGTGGAGTTGTATCTTTCCACTGGACTAACACTTACTTGATGGTTCGCTGACGCAGAAGACGCTCACGCTGGTCCAAAACTGCTTGTGGTTGTAGCCAAATAGATCGTTCTTCATCCAACTCGAGAAGGTTGGTTTGAATTTGACACTTAGTTCCAATCACCTTCTTTAAGCATGAAACATGAAAAACAAGATGTAGATTAGAATGACTAGGCAAAGCTAACTGATAAGCCACTTGTCCCACACGCTTGAGAACGATATAAGGACCATAAAATTGAGGGAATTTTGCTTGTAAGATTGCAGTCGAAGAAACACCTAATCCCCTTCTACAAATTGACGTTCAAAGCGACCTTGATCTGCTTGTTGGTTCATACGATTCTGTGCCATGAACAAATTCTCTTTGAGGGTACGAAGAATAGCCTCTCGAACTGTAAGCATTTGGTCAGCTACCTGGATCTTCGAGACACCTCGTAAGTATGAGAGAACTGAAGGTGGATTTTGTCCATATACCACTTCAAAATGAGTCATGTGGGTAGTTGTATGGTATGAAGTGTTGTACCACCATTCAGCTAGGGGTAACCATTGAGGCCACTGATTTTTCTTTTCTGATGCAAAACACCTCAAATATGTTTCCAAACACTTGTTGACAACTTCAGTTTGACTATCAGCCTCGGCATAATAAGTCGTGCTGAGATGCAATTGGGTGCCTTGTAGCTTGAACAATTCCTGCCAAAAATTGCTAGTGAAAGTTTGGTCGCAATCAGAAACAATAGAATGTGGCATGCGATAAAGATTGAAGACCTAATCCATGAAAAGTTGAGCCATAGTGGATGTTGTAAATGGGTGTTGAAGAGCACCAAAATGAGCATACCTGGAAAGGCGGTCAACAACCACCATGATGACTAATTTATTTCCTGATTTAAGTAAGCCTGTAATAAAATCCATAGAGATATCCCTCCAAATAGCAGGTGGAATCGGAAGTGGTTGTAGTGTGCTAGGAGATTTGACTGTTTCTCCCTTGTTGCGTTGACACACATCACATTCAACGACAAAATTACAAACATCTTGTTTCATACCATCCCAGAAAAAAGAACGTTTGATCCTGTCATAGGTTTTCGTAAACCCGGAGTGCCCAGCTATGGGTCTAGCATGAAGCTCAGAGAGTATCGTGGATTTAAGTTTTGATTGTTTACTTAAATACAAACGACTTTTGTATCAAAGCTCATCATGGAGACAAGAGTACCTTGGAGAAACTGGAGGATTGGACTGCAATTGTTGTATCAGATGCAAACTTTTTGGATCGTGTAGCCATTCCTCGCGAATAGCTTGGAGCCAATCTGGTACAATGAAGGAGAGAAAAAAAAGGGATCCTTCATCTTCATATTTTCGAGAAAGTGCATCTACAACCACATTGTCTTTGTCTTTCTTGTAAATGATCTCATAATCATATCCAAAGAGCTTAGTCACCCATTTTTGTTTATTTGGGGAGCAAATGTTTTGTTCCAGAAAATACTTGAGGCTTTGATGGTCTGTCTTAATTTGGAATCGTTTCCCCAATAGATAAGGGTGCCACAGATCAACGAAATGAAAAATAGCCAACATTTCCTTTTCATAGATTGATTTGCCTAGATTTCGTTCAAAGAGTTCCTTACTGGTAAAATCCAACGACCGACCCTCTTGCATAAGGACAACGCCAATTTGTTTCCTTGGAGCATCACATTATAGGACAAAGTTCTTTGTGAAATAAGGAAGGTCTAGGACTGGAGTTTTTCACATGACCATCTTCAAGGTTTGAAAATCTTGAGCAGCTGCTCAAGTTCAAGTGAAAGAGTTTTTTTTTAGGAGTGCAGTGAGAGGTACTGCAATCTTTCCATAATTCTTAACAAACATGCGATAATAACCTATTAAGGCCATAAATCCATGCAAGCTTTTGAGAGTCTTTGGGTGAGGCTAGTCTTGCATAGCTTCAATCTTTTTAGGATCCACCGATGCCATCCTTTCCAACCATATGACCCAAGTACTCAACTTATGAGGTGCCAAAAGCACATTTAGAATGTTTCAGGAAAATTCGGTGTTAAGAGAGTAGATGGAGAACTTGATCCACATGATAAATATGGCCTATATAGGTTTTTCTATAGATGAGGATATGATCAAAGAAAACTAAGAAAAAATGACAGAGAAAAGGATGAAATACATAATTCATGAGGCTTTGGAAGGTGGAGGGGGCATTACACAAGCCAAAGGGCATGACCAAAAAATCATAGTGGCCCTCATGAGTTCTAAAGGCAGTCTTGGGAATGTTTTCCTCTTTCATACATATCTGGTTGTAGTGAGAACGAAGATCAAGTTTAGTAAAGAACTGGGCGCCACTCAATTCATCCAAGAGGTCATCAATGACAAGAATGGGAAATTTGTCTTTAATGGTGAGTTTGTTGATGGCACGAAAGTTAGGACACATTCTCCAAGAACCTTCTTTCTTCAGGACCATGATCACAGGAGAAGAGTAGGGGCTCGTACTAGGGCGGATAACGCCTGCACTAAGGAGCTCCTGAACCATTTTCTCAATTTCATTTTTTTGGGAAAAGCGGTGATGATAGGGACATATATTGGGAGGAAGGATTCCTGGTACAAGGCAAATGGAATGATCATGAACACCACGGGAAGGAGGGAGTCCCTGGGGAGTGGAAAATACCACTTGATGCTTAGAGAAGATGGATTAGAGGTCTTGCGACACCGAAGGTGTCTCAATTGCTTGTATGGCATGGAGTTGGGCAATAACACCAGAATGACCTTTTTTTAGCAGCTTTTCCATGTGATGGGAACTAATGATCTCAGGTGAACTGACGATGATGCCTTGGAACTTATATTGGTGGCCCTCCTGGTCGAATTGCCTGGTTAATTCCTTAAAATCCATTAGAATGAGACCCAAAGTCCTTAGCTAGTCTACACCCAACACAATGTCACAACTGCCAATGTCGATAGAAAACATATGAGATTTCAAGTGGTAGTCACCAATTTGGAGACACACATTTTCATAATGCCCTCCACATTTTATGGAGCCTCCATTGGCAATCATGATTTGGAAATTGTTGACTGCATGGATATAGCAATGAGTTTCTTGAGCAATGCAACGATGGATAAAATTATGGGTGCTTCCACTATCAACAAGAATGATGACCTTCCTATGCTTGATGTAACCGATTAGCTTGAGGGTTTGGGAATCAGAGAAGCTAGTGACAACATTTAATGAAATGACTGGTTCTACTTCGGGAGGGTCTGAGGGATGGGTTATGTCAGCGGTTTCAGGTGATTCAAACATAAGGGGAGTTTCAACATCCTCTTCCGAAATATCCTCCGAGATTTCCATAAAAAGATTTTGTTTCTTACACTTGTGTCCCAGAAAATATTTTTCATCGCAATTATAACAAAGGCCTTTGAGTTGGTGTTCATCCATTTCAGCCTTGGTCAATTTTTGGATCTTTAGTGGAGCAGAGTGGGTAGTGAGATTTACTAGTTAGTGCGAGGAATAAAGGAGGGTTTTTGGTTTTAAGAAGATACAACATATTGTGCTTCTTTATCTCTTTTAGTAGCCTCCACCCAACCCTGAGGCCGAGCCATGAGGACATGAGCATGAATCTCATCCTTGAGGCCACTGATAAAACATTCTTGGAAAAGGCATCAGATATGCCCTCTGTCTGAAAAGTCAGGCGCTCAAAAGTAGTTATAAAGTCTTCCATTGTTACGGAGTGCTTAAACTTTGTCAAACAACCTAAATGGTTGGTGTTATTGTCAAAGCATTCATAAATTTCTTCTATAAAGTGTGTCCAAGCAATATACCCTTGACGAGAAGTTTTTTTCCATTGCCACCATTGCCAACGTTCTTGATCTAGATGGAGAACACCATACCGGAGTTTGGCCAAGTCATCTGTAATGTCATATAAAGAGAAATAATGTTCCATTTGGGTTATCCAACCAGTGGGATCCGAGCCATCAAATTTGGTTACATCCACCTGCAGAAGGTGTAGGTCACGCTGAAAGTGATGGTGCTGAAAATTGTGGGAATGAGAGGAAGTTTCAGCTTCAGTATGTGGATGTGGGTTAGATAAAGGGTTATCTGCAGGGATATGCAGCTTGGTGAATATCATCGAAATGATAGATTCAACCTGGGTATTCATGTCTTGTTTGAGTTCCTCGATTGAGGCGGCAATGGAGGACTGCATGTTTGTATTGAGGGTGGCAACATTGGCACTAAGTTGTTTCACTTCTTGTTGGGTCTCTGTGAAATTATATTGCAAGATATTGAAGCGAGCTTCCAAGTCTTAGCTATGGGTATGGGCAATGATGATGAGGGAACCAAAACGCGGCGGGTGGGGTCAAAATTTTTTGTTGAAAAATGATATGTATGAATGTGATAAGGGCGAAGAGATAAATCCAATGGAATAGGTCTCAAATAAGGGTGCAAAAATTTCCAGAATTTTTTTTTTTTTTTTTTACACATGCAGAGTTATACTCTGGTCTGAAGAATACTGCAGTGATGAAATGCGCAAATTCTTAACCAGGAAGAAATGTGTAGTGATTTGGAAACCCAAACACAGTTGCGCGACAATAGATATTGTCTATTTTAATTTAAATTTTTTTTGTTTTCGTCCCCAAGGGTTAGGTATTCAAGGGTTCTACAGACAAGGGTTTTCCCTATGCTATAGCTCTCTGATATATGTGTGGGGTCCAACAGTATTACTCGGCCCAATATCTCAGGTCACAAACTAAGGAGGATAAACCGTTCCCTTAGCCGTACTACCCGACTACCCAGGTACTAGAGAGTATCTTCCTAAGTGCTATTCTTGGTGGAATTATAACATTCAGGCGACCGATTGGTTTATCTGAAGAGGGCTTCAGGAAATCTAGGTCGATCCGTACACAGGTGTTTTCTGATGTGCTACCACTCGAAGGGGTACCAACAAGGGTTACAAGGGTGGCCAACAGATGTGCACTTAAGTACCACTTGTATTTCCTGCGTGTATGAATCCCTCAACTACGGGTTTATGCGTGTAATGATAGATCTTTGTGGCTTAAAGATGCCAAAATACGTCTCTACCCTGAAAAAAAAATTAACGCACAATTTGTACCGAGGAAAGTTTTTTGATACCACTTGTAATATTCCAGTATAAAAAGTATGCAGAACAAATATAAAATGATAGAAATGGAAGATAAACAACAATATAACCAGAACAACACCATAATAACACTGAAATGATATCAAAATAACACCAGAAAGAGAACTTTGATTCTGAGAGAAATGTTCATGGGCCTCTTCAAGGGGGAAACCTCCAGTTGAGCACATCTCTATTACAATAATATCCAAGCTAGGGTTCTCATACCCTCAACTCCTATTTATACTAAATATGTCTATCAAAAGAATCGTCTAGAGGAAGATCCTTCTAGAAGTGGAATCTTCTATTAGGTCTTCTTACATTCGATTTGTTCTACTTTATTGCAAGGCCTTATTAATATTGACCTTTATTAGATATGAATATATTGTTCTACCTATGTGAGGGTTTGGTTCCTAATAAAATTTATCAATTATATTATAAATATAATTTGTTCTCTAGACAAGAGATGTTACAGAAGACAACGAAAAGAGACGAAATTTTCAATGAATCATTCACCAATAGCGGTCTCTCGACCAACAGATAGGGAAAATTCATGACCATGCTAAAAAACAAAACCTAGACATCCCCATAAAGTCACCGGAGAAGATAACTAGCACACAAGCTACAAAAAGAGATACAAAACAGGGCAAAAAACCCAACAAAATCCCTCTTTAAGACAATAAGGAGGGGGAAAAGAGGGTCTAGAAAACCGAAAGAAAACTTGAAATTAACCTCAACAAAATCTCATAGCCACCTCCATCGGAGAGCTTGTAGAAGCAGGTTCGGGGAGCTGTCCTAGAAATCGGCCCCAAGAAGCCGCCTCGGCCCTTAAATGTCACCACATAATAACTGTCGCCACTGCAAAATGGTTTACACGTACACATGATGCAATAACACCAATACGCAGGGATCGCATCATCCACCGTTGCCTCCCTCTCTCACTTGAACCACACATGGTCGCTCGTGCTATAAGGATTTTATGTCCACACTACACCTTGGCGACCAGGGTTGCGGCTAGAGAATCCTAGCCGCAGAGCCGAAAAAACAAGCTATCCTAGAACCAGACGTGCTCTCGCACTGCTGACTGCAAGCCATTCCACACCTGCACCGTCGCCGCCCGAAACCTCCACCGCTGCCGCTGTCGAGACCCTCAATATGCCCCTTCCTGCCCACCCTGGAAGGTTCTTTAGCCTGCACTCGCCCAATGCTAAGGTGGCCAGGGATGCCCGCAGAGCCCGCAAATTTGGAACCCTAATCGACTCTCGAACCCGCAGTTGTGTTATTGCCTGTCATCCGTCTCCCAACTTTCACCTAAAGGTGTTGTTTAACTATTCTATTAAATGGTTTTTTCTGGGAATCAGATAATGTGAATATCATAATATAAATTTGTTTAAAATTACTTTAAAAACTTTCTAAAGACAAAATGGATTCAACATACTAAAAAATAAACCTAGATCATAACAAAATTACCATGGAATACATTACAAGAAAAAAATGAAATGAAATTAACAGAATACACATTATAGAATGCCGCCAATAAAAAGCAGGTTGGTTAGTCCATTACCTCGTAGCTTGTAAGTACTATTATTAAAATAACTATCGCCTTCACTGAATGTGTTGAGAATGAAATTCAGAACCAAGAAGAAGAGCCAAGGCCATGTGTTACTGATTGCTGGTATATTTTTTATTACATAAAGTTATATGATCCGATCCTGATTTTCATTGGGATTAATTGCAGTAGAATGCTATCGCTTAATTACAGATGGAGTAGGTTAATTCAACAAAAGATCGGATAATGGGTTGAATACAGTCAGATTTTCAGTAGTCTGAGTTTTTACATGGATTAAAATTTCATGTATTTTAGAACTTTATTTTAAAGGTTTTGCCTCATTTTAAACCAACTCAGATGCTCAGAAAATCTATTAGAATTATGGATTGAACTGAAATTTAAAACCGCACCGCCAAAAAACTTGCAGGAAAAATAACTCGGAAGAAAAGATTATCCTAAGTTAACCCACTCCATTACAAATTGTTAAATATAATGTAACCTCAAAAGTCTGACTGTACACTGCCAATTGTCCTGGCCAGTTGTACTATCGTTTCTTGATGTTCTTGATTTTCTTGAGCCTATTTAGATGAGCTCTTTTCCCTTTTCTAATGTACTCTTTTCCTCATATACTCAATATACTGAATACTATTTTGTGCTCTACTCTTTCTCTGTATTCTTTGCTTCTTATTTTATCATGGTATCAAAGCTTTAGACATAATCCTCTTCACACACAATAGAGAGCATCCTGATCCTAAGTAGCGAATAGCTTAAACTGTCAACGAGATCATAGGATGCAAGATTCTTCACAGAGCTTTGAGAACAACGCGCAGTCCGAAATATACTCTAAAGATCACTGCAAAAATAAAATGTGAGGAAGCATAGCACAATATGCTTGAAAAAATTGTGAGCATTTAAATATTCGTGAAGTATTCACGAAGCAGAGATGCAAAGAGAAGAAACAATTAAAAATATGTGAGTTCTTTAAAGAATTCGTGAAGTTATTTCTTCCAGAGAAGATTCAGTGAGAGAATCAAAGGACAAGCTAAAGCAACAAAGGACAAGCAGACACAGTCGTAAGATCAGCCCTGCAAACAGATCTGACCCCTCGATCGAGTTCAGAAAGGGAAAGGAGCACGCATAAATGGAAAAATACTTTTAGCCGTCAGATTTAGCGCAGAGGAATGATAGCCATCGGATATGGGAGAAAGTGCATGAGGCTTAGTCCTCTGAAGCACACAGGAGAAAAGCTGACTTGCAAAGTCGCAAAATCCTGAAATATTTGGGACTGTCCATCAAGGAGGACATGTGGCGAGATCTCGACATTTTGCTGACTCGAAGGGAGTAAAGGTCCGAGCACACTACGATGAGAATTCATGAATCATGAAATCACGACTCGATCTGAGTCGTCGATCTGACGTGAATGAGAAATCGAGAATCGGGAGGACAAAGGTGTGCCATCCTCCGAGGTCGTGAAGTATGAAACTCCGACTCGATCGCAGTCATTGATCAAAGAGAGGCCTAGACGGTCGATCTAGTGCCATCGACATTTCAGGGATTGGGAGAGAAGAGGTGCAAGTCATTTGACTTCGCGAAATGCGAAATCCCGATGAAATTCGAACCGTTAGATCTAGACAAGCGTGAACCGTTGATTTGGGAGGCTCCAAAATTTCAGCATTTTGGAGTTCAAGGTTTGGAGATCATAGGAGGATCTAGATCGTCGATCTGTAACAAAGGATAGATCGAAGTTTCAAATTTCGGGACTCCAAGGAGAAAAGGTTGGAGTTGCATCGCAACTTCACGAACCGCGAAATCCTGAAAACTGGACCATGGTCATAGCATTGTGGTCATGTGGAGGAAGGATATGAGAGGAGTTGTGGGCTCACTAAGCCCCTTTCAGAGTTCGGGAGTTGGAGAGTTAGGAGTGACTCACATGCCAATACTCTCGAGGTCACGAAACATGATGCTCACTTTGTGGGCTAAGACATTGGTCATGTGGAGAAGGAGCTCACACTTAGTGCTTATTCCCGCGGGGATGAGTTCGCATTTGGACCAATTCCACCATTACATTTGCAACAGTTGCAAAATAACAGAGCTCAAAGATTTGAATCCACAAATCTCGCGCTCAGATAGTCAGATCCAGCCAGATCGAAGTCAAAGAAGTGGTCTACACCACGTATTTTGGTCTGAATTCACTGAAAGAACTTCAAAGACCTGGTTTTACATGCAAGAAACAGATAAACACAAAATTTTCTAACAATCTTTCTTGTTTTGTTAAATTTTTTAAAAGATGGCCATGTCTAGCAATTTAGGACCAACTCAAGGACTGATTCTGCTTAGAAAGAATTATGAGTTTTGGTCTCTTTGAATGAGATCCTTCTTGCAAGCATAAGAGTGTTGGGATCTAGTGGATCTTGGATATGTGGAACCAGATCCAACAGACCTTGCTGCCATGACCAACCAACAGAGAACTTCTCAGGCAGCACAAAGGAACAAAGAGAACAAGTCAAAATTATGGATTCATAATTGAGTGGATGACTCGATTTTCTCAAAAATCACAGGCGTTGTTACTTCAAAACAATCCTGGGACATCCTTAAATCAACCTACCAAGGAAATGACAGGGTCAAAACAGTCAAACTACAGACCTTGAGGACGCAATTTGAGACATTAAGAATGACAAAGTCTGAAAATGTTGATCAATTTATGACCAGAGTCATGAGAATCGTGTACCAGATCAGATTGAATGGTGAAGCCATCCCTGATCAATGCATTGTTGAGAAAGTCCTCATAAGTTTACCAAAGAAATTTGAAATGTTCGTTACAACAATCCTTGAATCCAAGGATCTGTCACTTTTTTCAATAGATGAACTAATTGGTTCCCTTTTGACACACGAGACCAGACTGCATCTCACCGATGATTCAATCACCAATGCCTTCAAAAATCAATTCTCTTTTAGCAGAAGGAGAGGCAGAGGAAGAGGCAGAGGTCACCAAGGAAGACGGAGTAGTCCAAGTAACCCTCACTCAAGTGGAGGTCACAAACAACATAACCTGAATCAATCTTTCCAAGGTCACAAACAACATAACCATAATCAGAATTGCGAGCCTCAAAGAGGTAGAGGGAGAAGATCAAATGGAAAATCAAGCATACAATGTTATTACTGCAAAAAGTTTGGACACTATGAATCTGAATGCCAGAAGAAGCAATCAAATCAACTCTCAGGCATAGCACATGTCTCAAATCATACATGAGAAACCTCAGAAGGTATGCTTCTCTCATGTCACAAGACTGAAGAACAACATAAAGATTTCTGATTGCTGGACAATGGATGTAGCAATCACATGAAAGATAATAAAGATTTACTTTCATGCATTGATTCTTCAATTTTCTCTAATATTACACTTGGAAATGATTATTTTGTCAAAGTTCAAGTTAAAGGAACTGTACCTATTCTTACTAAACAAAATGTAAAGAAAGACATAAAAAATTTCTACCATGTTCCGTATCTAAAACATAACCTGTTAAGTGTAGGATAGGTCATTGAACATGGCTATAAGGTACTTTTTGAGGGAGCATCATGGAGGATATATGATAAAACCCCCAACAGAAAATTGATTTCTGAAATCCACATGACTTAGAATAGGATGTTTCCCCTGAACCTCAGAACTACAAATCTGATCCAAACATATGCACAAAGTGCATCCACCACCAATGAAACTATGGTTCGAAATACAAGATTTGGACATCTACCCTTTTAGAGTCTAAGTCTTTTACATAAGCACTCCATGGTCAAAGGTCTGCCTGTCTTCAAAGAAAAAAATCCCCCATGTGAGTCTTGCCTAGTTTTCCACAGTCCTCCACTCAATCCAAACAACATCTCGAACTTGTTCACACTGACCTATGTGGATCAATGAAAACAGATTCAATAGGTGGTAGCTTTTATTTTCTAACGTTTATTGATGACTTTAGCAGAAAAATATGGATCTATTTTCTGAGACAGAAGTCTGAAACTTTTGCAAAATTCAAAGAATTCAAAGTAAAAGTTGAAAAACAGAGTGGCAAATATGTAAAAGCAATTAGGTCAGATGGAGGAGGAGAATACATCTCCAAAGAATTTGCAAATTTCTGCAAATCATAAGGCATCATCATGCAAACTACAACCAGGTATACTCCACAACAGAATAGAGTGACTGAAAGGAAAAATCAGACAATAATGAACATGGCAAGAAGCCTACTTAAAGAGAAATGTTTGTCAAATACTTTTTGGGTTGAAGCTATAACATGCTTAGCTTATCTCTTGAATAGATCTCCAACCACCAGTCTAAATATGAAGGTCCCTCAAGAAGCATGGAGTGGGACAAAGCTAAATGTTTCTCATCTAAGGACATTTGGATGCATAACATACATTCACAGACCTTCTGAGTTAAGGAAGAAACTGGATGATAGAAGTGAGAAATGCATCTTTACTGGATACAAAGAAACACCAAAAGCTTACAGGCTTTACAATCCAATCTCAAAGAAACTAATTATTAACAGAGATGTAAAATTTCTTGAAAATCAACTCTGGCATGAATCTGAAAATCAACAAATGAACAGTCAAAATCCATTGTTGCCCAGTCCTGAGAACGCAGAAAATTCGAGACAGCCAATACCTCAACCTGCTATTCCAAGTTTGCAAGTACAAGGACAATCTTAAAACTCTCACGATAACTCAACATCAAGAAGAGATTCATCCTCTGAAATCCCAAATCAGAGGACTTAAAGTTTGAGAGAAATCCATCAACAATTGGATGGCATTGAACAACACAATCGTTTTTCTTTAATGTCATGTCAACCCACATCTTTTAAAGAAGCATCTAAGGAGCCACATTGG
Source organism: Picea engelmannii (assembly GCA_009831015.1). Classification (NCBI taxonomy): domain Eukaryota; kingdom Viridiplantae; phylum Streptophyta; class Pinopsida; order Pinales; family Pinaceae; genus Picea; species Picea engelmannii. The sequence goes on from ML790965.1 coordinate 435,783, forward strand.
GTTCAAGCCATGAACCAAGAGATTGACTCCATTGAGAAGAACAAGACATGGGATCTTGTTGATTTTTGAAGACATAAGAAAAGTATTGATGTCAAGTGGGTTTACAAAACTAAACTCAATGAAAAAGGTCAGATTGAAAAGCGCAAGGCAAGACTTGTTGCCAAAGGATTCTCACAATAACCAGGTACTGATTATGGTGAAACTTTTGCTCGAGTAGCAAGATTAGACACTGTAAGGTCTCTCTTAGCCATAACAACTCAACACAAATGGAAAATATACCAGATGGATGCCAAGTCAGCTTTCCTAAATGGTTTGTTAGAAGAACAAGTCTATGTGGATCATCCACCTAGATTTGAAGTCAAAGAGCAGCCAACCAAAGTGTATCAGTTGAAGAAATCCTTGTATGGCTTAAAGCAAGATCCATGAGCTTGGTACAATAGAATTGACACTTACCTGATCAAAAGTGGTTTCAGCAGAAGTCAAAATGAGCCAACTTTATACACCAAAATAGATTAGGACAATAAAATTCTGATTGTATGTTTATATGTTGATGACATGATATATACTGGAAATCTTGAGTTAACCAGTTTTAAACATGCCATGCAATTTGAGTTTGAAATGACAGATCTTGGCATAATGAAATATTTTTTGGGTATTGAGGTTGATCAATCAACCAAAGGAATTTTTTTCTGTCAGTAAAAGTATGCAACAAACATCAACAGAATATTCAGCATGGAAGACTGCAATCCAGCAGAAACTCCTATACCCCTAGGCACAAAATTGAGCAAGCAAGATAAGGGACCCACAGTGGATCCTACCCTGTACAAAATTTTAGTAGGCAGTTTGTTGTATCTTACAACAACTAGGCCTGATATAATGTATGCAACCAACCTTGTTTTCAAGTTTATGGAATACCCCAAAGATTCTCACTGGAAGATGGCAAAAAGGATTCTGATATATGTTGCAAGAACTCTAAATTTTGGCTTATGGCACACTCATTCTGATGATAATCATCTCTCTGGTTACACAGATAGTTATTTTGTGGGCAACCTAGATGATAGAAAGAGCACCTCAGGACATGTTTTTCACCTGGGCGTGAACCTGATTTCATGGGCATCAAAGAAGCAACCCATTATATCAATATCTTCTGCAGAGGCAGAGTATGTTGTTGCTACCTCAGCCTCCTGTCAAGCTGTGTGGCTGAGAAAAATATTGAAAGATATGTCACATACAAAAAATGAGCCAATTCCTATCTTCTGTGACAACACCTCAGCGATTGCTCTATTAAAAAATCATGTGTTTCACAAGAAAAGCAAGCATATTGACACTCACTTTCACTTCATCTGCGAGCTAGTCAATAATGGTGACATAACACTTCAATTATGTGGCTCTCGAGATCAGCTCGTAGATATTTTTACAAAGCCACTCGGAAAATCCATTTTTAATTTTTAGAGACAACACTTGGGCATTATCAGTATTGATGATTGTAACTGTTGAGTTTAAGAGGGAGTGTTAAATATAATGTAACCTCAACAGTTTGATTGTACATTGCCAACTGTCCTAGCCGATTGTACTATCATTTCTTGATGTTCTTGATTTGATTGAGCCTATTTAACTCAGATCTTTTCCCTTTTCTAATGTACTCTTTTCCTCATATACTCAATATATTGAATACTATTTTCTTCTCTGCTCTTTCTCTATACTCTCTGCTTCTCATTTTATCACAAATAACCTTCCTCTTCTTTCCATTGTTTCTTCGAGAAGCATTGACTATATTGTCCCTGTCCTACAATAGAACATGTGGGTTGGCAGAGCAATGTGTTGGATTGGGCAGCGTGAATACTCTGACATGACATGGATATACATCGCTCATGATATTCATCAATGGCGTACTGTAAATGTTCTATATTTTTAACTGTTTTTGATAATCATCATCACATAAATCTGAAGATTCTGTTATTGTTTAAAATCATTTTAAACAAGATTGTGATCCAAATCTAGATTTCAAAACTATAATTTTATCAATTTAAAGTTATAATTAAAATATGTTTATTATTATAAGTGTGTAGGTCCTCATTGTTGTAGCTTGAGTTTTTGTAGTTAAACTGTGCCTCCAATTTTTCTAGTGGACATTCCACCCATTTCAATTTTGTTTGTCATTAATCATTAACCAAGAAATGTACACTCAAAACTTTGAACCTTTCAATATTTTATAAAAGTTTATTCAAACAACATTATTCATAGTTTTTGGATCCTAATTAAAAAAAAATTACGAGCTAATATTAATAGAAAGCTTACTTTAACTAATTAAATACGAGCTTACTTCTTTAACTAATTAAATACTAATAATAGAAACATTTTCCAATTTTCCAACTAATAAAAATATTTCTTAACCAAGCTTACTCTAACTAATTAAATACGTGCTTACTTCTTTAACTAATTAAATAGTAATAATAGAAACATTTTCCAATTTTCAAACTAATAAAAATATTTCTTAACCAATAACGATTTTCCATGCAGCTTAGCAGCAAAATAAATAATTCTCATTGTTGCAACTTCTAATCTTTTCAAAATCATGAATTCTCAATCTTATAACATTTTTTCAATTGCAAACAGGAAACTGCAACTATTGTTTTCTCTTAAAAAAATATATTGGTGGGTATCAACACATGATTCCGTGGTTGTGTTTTGTGTTATGAAATTTGAACGACATTATGTTCAAAAGATAGAGCATTAGTAAAATGCACCTGCACTAGTGGAAGACATGAAATGACCAGGCCATACATTATAGAAGGCTGCCAGTAGCAGGCATGTTGATTAGTCCGTAAACTCGTAGCTTGTAAGCACTTTTATTAAAATGCGCCTGCACTAGTGGTGGTAGCCGTGACATGTTCAGGCCATACATTAGTGAAAGGCTGGGAGTAACAGGCAGGTTGATTAGTCCGTAGACTCGTAGCTTGTAAGTAACTTGCAGGTTCATTAAAGTAACTACTGCCTTCACAGAACGTGTTGAAAATGAAGTTCAGAACCAAGAAGAGCTAATGCGATCATTGCCATGTGCTACTGATTGCTGCCAATATTTCAGATTACATCATATATCCTGCTTTGGAATATAAAATTCAGAGCCAAGAAGAGCTAATGCTATCTGCTACTTATTGCTGTCCATATTTCAGATTACATCATACATCCTGCTATGGAAAGTGATGTATGATCTGATCCTGATTTTGATTGGAATTAGATGGAATAGACTTCCCATTGTCTCGTCTCTTCTCTTCTCTGGAGAAGCATGATGTGCACTGTCCTCTAACATGCTGGTTGACTGAGAAATACGAATGGATTGGGCAGTGTTAACACTGACATGACATGCACGGGCCAATCATGCTAAATCGGCTGGTTTTTTGTTTTTGTTTGATTTCAGACTGGAATTTTTTTTATCCAGATAGTTGAAATAGTTATAATTCAAAAGGCTTTGTCTAAACAACATTTTAGATTTTGAATTTTTTTTATTTAAAGGGTAAATCTTTAAAGCACTTCAATTATATAGATTCAATCTCAAATATGGAATTCCAACAATTTTTAACTCGATTTTGAATAAAATTAAACTAAAAATATGTTAGATTCAAAATGAAGAAAATAGTAGAAACATAATGTAAATAACTGAAGCAATCAGGAAATTATGAGGAACAGAGATAAATAAACTAAGGCAGAAAATACATACTCTATTTATCAATGCTTCTTTAAATAATCATGTACAAAGATGTACATATATAATACAAAAGACCAACTAACCAACAATTAGGTTAACTTAACTAACCAACTAGCTTATGATTAGTGTTTTAACATCCCCTCTTAATCATAAGTTCGTTCTTGCCTGAAAAAATGCCACTAAATCACATGTGTCAAGCGAATATTTAGAGGGCCGGCTGAAGATGCTCTCTGAACTCTGAAAATAAAATAACAGAAGTTGATGTCTTCTACTAAATTGGTGGTTTAAGGTTGGGCACAAACTCATCTGGTGGTTTCAAAATGACCACAAACCAATCTAGTGGTTTCGGGATGACCACAAACTGAATGTCTAGCAGAAGCTGATTTCTTCTACTAAATGGCATGGTTTTAAGTTGACCATAAACTAACAAGAGCTCAAGGCTCAAAAATATGAAAATGTAACAACCAGAAATTCATGTCTTCTGCTCAATTGGTGGTTTTAAGCTCACCACAAACCATATCAATAACAATATGTTCAAGAACAAGATTGTATACCAAGAATGAGGTTGCATACTTGATCATCTGTTCACAGGCTCTAAATCAAACTTGGAACCTGACTCAAAATCAAACTTGGAACCTGACTCAATTTGATTTTTCCCCTGTGAGGGACAAGTGGTTCCAATTCCCTTGACAGTTATTCGCAAGTATGGCCAAGAAGAGATCCAACACATCAAATTGTCTTCCAGTGGAGTCTGAAGAATTGATCTTCAACTCAAAATACTACATCAACTGGCCCCGATCATACCCTAAATCATCAAATCTTGAAAAGCATTCATGTCTATCAACTGTAGAAATATCTCTAATCAAGTACGATTGTACTTGTGTATAAATCCAACGATAAGACTGCTGCAGTAAATTGGCTTCCAAACGCCAATGCCAATTCCCTAACCATTCAAAATGAATTTGTTTTCGCTTGCACCTTTGACACCTTACTGAGGAATGATTTGTCTTCCCACAAAATTTGCATGGGTGAAGATCAAAACAGTTTGACTTATCATGGCCAAACCGGTGACAGTGTTTGCACTGCATGGGTTCTTTATTCGACCGATTAGCAACATCATCATCATCTATATCCTGTACCTGTTCCTTACCAATATCCGCAAGATCTGTCGTTTTATCATCATTCAAAAAACCTCCACTCACAAAGCAAACACGTTCGCTATAATTAGGAAAATGAAAAAGGTTGTCATCATCCTGTACATATCCTAGTCCATATCGATTTCGTTTAAATCATAATTATTCCCATGGTCGAACAATACATTTATCCATAACTTTTTCTGACATAGGGACTTCATCTAACTGATCTTCATGTTTTTCATAACTAGTCAACTGAGCATCTTCATTCTCATCCTTGATATCATTAAAATCACATGGTTGGTGTCGAAGCAAACTTAACTCATCGGACAACAACTTGTTTTGATGTTTGAACATATCAATCTTCTTATGCGTTACTTGTAAACAAGTAATCACTATGTTGAGGGTGCACTTGTTTATTGCAATTGTAGATTTTGTAGTTGAGTTAATTAATGTGCGCAATATTGTAAATAGTTCTTCAATTCTTGCCATTATGCAGAATATGAAAGAGAGATGCTCGTATGTTGATGCCACAAAATTCAATTTTGTATCCTGTTGTGCATGCCAAGAGTGATCGTCCGATGCATAAATGTGCCAAAAACTACAGGATAACCAATGAATCACACAAAGATCCTAAGATAGACCCCCTTATTCAATTTCGGGTGGGTCAAAGAAGACTCCTTATAACTTCCAAAAAATCCTTATAACACCTTTACAAAATGTCTTCAAATAAATAACAAACCCTTATAACTCCAATTACAAACAATTTTGTATTTGCAAACATTCTTATAACTCCTTAAATACACATCAAAATCTTCCTTTAAATTGTATTGCAAAAAGAATACACTTTATCTCTTTAAGTTTCCCTGAAATAATTTTTTTATAACTTAATGAAATCACTTATTACTCCCAAATAAAAAAACTTGTTGAAAATCTTCCATACACTTATTACTTTCAAATAAAAAATCTTCGTTAGGAAATGTAATGTTCTATAACCAAACCAAAGATGGATAAATTAGCGGAACCATAAATTTATATGCCTCTCAACTATTTCACCATATGATGCTTTGGAAATGACGTCATATACCCTTTTATAATTCCAATTAACTATTTCACTCCCTTGGGAATAAGGATATAACCTTTTATAATTTTGAGAGGAGTTTTAAGGGGAAGTTTATAAAATCATAAAAATGAAGATCACCTCATTAATTTCCAAGATCCGTCCAAGTTGAAGTTTTTCTCTTTTTTGCGAATGTTCCTTCTTTTATGCAGATGTTTCTTGCTCAAACGGAGATGGTAGTTCGTAAGGGTACGCTTAGGATTAACACCTCGAAGCTCCTCAATAAAACAGATCGGTCACATTTTTCAGCGAAGTTTTGTGCCATTAAATAAAACAAAGACGAACTAGATTCTTCTTGCTGACAATATGGAAAGATCACTTCTGTGCATCAGACCAGTGCTCCACGCGCTCTTCTCACGTAGGTGCTCCACGCCTTGCTCAACGAAAGATCCTCCTCAAGCTTCGAAGTAGTGTGAGGTAGATGATGTAGGTCGCACAACCCTCTCCACGCTCAACTCCATGCTCAACTCCACGATCCGCCTTACCAACAAGCGATCCACCTAGCGAGGAGGGATACACTGATAAGGGTGAACGAATATGGGTTGTCGACAGTGATCTATCTCTGTTCCAATCCTTCCAGCAATTCGAGTTTCTGCGCATAGATAGAAAGGAATGAATATCTCCTGCAAGTTTGCACAAACTTAGAAGAATAGGTTTCCAGCTGGCGGTCTTCTCCTCTCACATGGAGCTGGCGGTTATTAACAACGCTCAACAGGAAGCTCCTTTACCTCCTCGGAGAGGCCAACAAATTCACCAGTAGCATCGATCTTTCCTTCTCTCCTCCATGCAAAGGCCGCGAGCAATCTTCCTTTCTCCTTCTCGATGGATCAACATCGATTTCCCATGGAGATCAACGATCCGGTTAGCAAGAATGATCTACCTCTCACAATTTCCCAGCTGTTCTTATTAACAACGGTTCTGATACCATTGTTAGATTCAAAATGAAGAAAATAGCAGAAACATAATGTAAATAACTGAAGCAATCAGGAAATTATGAGGAACAGAGATAAATAAACAAAAGTAGAAAAGGCATACTCTATTTATCAATGCTTCTGTAAATAATCATGTACAAAGATGTACATATATAATACAAAAAACCATAACTGTCATGTAACTGAATAACAGTTAGGTTAACTTAACTAACCAACTAACTTATGATTAGTGTTTTAACAAAATATATACTTACAAATACTAAAAAATCCAACTTTTAAACTACTCAATTCAAAAGTTCAACATCATCAATTCAATTCAAAAATATGATTGCAATTTATAATTTATAAATAAAATTATGATTTATGATTTTTAAATAAATTTGATTTCTCAAAATTACAATTTCAAAAATAATAATTTTTTAAAACTAAATTCTATCCATGATAATTTATACTTAATTTTTATTTTTTTTTAATTTTTATTCTTCATTTATATTTATCATGTTTTCTTTCCTTTTTATGGTTCATTTATGTTTATTCCTCACATACACGAGTTCCTCCATAATTTTTTGTGGATGCATGTTGTTCAATGTTTTTCCTTACATGTTCGTGTCAAGAATAACATAATCAGTTTTTTCTTACCTGTTACTGTCAAGGAATAATATAATAATATAATTACTGTAAATAAATTTACATTTCAAGTCTAGAAATAATATAATTGCTTACATGTTTCGGTCAAGAAATAATATAACAAGTGTAAATAATTTACATCTCAAGTCTAGAAATAGTATAATTGCTTTAATAGTATAATTGCTTTAATTAAATTCACATTTCAAATATAGGAATACTTTAACACATTTAGTGCCCAACTTCCTAAAGTGGAAATGTTTTTAAATTTATAAAATAGATGTACTAATTAAAAAAGGAAATAATTCAAAATTGGTAATATTTATCCTACTGAAAGAGTATCTGAAATGCATGTCATTGATTTTAGTGACTTCACAAGTAAAATGGATAATGGCCAAGCCACCAATGTAAACCTCTGTAAAACTTGGCCAAGCCACCAATGTGGAATTTCTATAAAACTTGGCCAAGCCACTAATGTGGAACTTCTATAAAACTTTGAGAAAGTTGAGGAGAAAATGCTAGGTGTAATCATTATAAAACTTTGAGAAAGATGAGAAGAAAATGCTAAGTAGAACCTCTATAAAACTTTGAAAAAGCTGAAAAGAAAATGCTATGAAAGTAAAAATCAACAATGTCAACATACATTAACAACGTTAAATCAATGAAAAACAAACTTATTTCTAATACTTTATTGTCATGTAGACTGTGAAACTACAAAAAATAGACTGGAACTACAAAAATTAACACACACTTAAGAAGGTTAACAATACTTTATTATCATGTAGACTGTGAAACTACAAAAAATAGACTGGAACTACAAAAATTAACACACACTTAAGAAGGTTAACAATAATTCCATATTGATTCCCAATAAAAATATCCACATTAATCCTTCATTATTAATGGTCAAAAGGCCTACAAGCACCAAGAAGGAGGCTAAAGCAATCAAAGTAATGGAAAGCGAAGATGAATGAAGGCTCTTATTACCCATATTGAGGAAGACTTCAAATTTTATTTAGGGTTGTCAATTAAATAAAAGGATGCAAGCATTCATGGTAAATAACAACAAAAGAACCAAGTTAAAAATACATAACAATTATACCACAAATATCCAAATCAATTTTGTTCTAATATAGTTGGACCGGTTGGACCTTGCATAAAGTAGTCGAATCTTATTCAAATTTTTTTTTCCATTAGTTAAGAAACAAAATCGATTTTGTTCTAATATGAAACAAAATGATTTTGTTCTAATATAGTTGGACTGGTTGGATCTGGTTGGATCTTGTTAAATTTTGTTTTGCATTGGTTAAGAAAAGTTACTCTAAATATTTGAAGTTTTATTTTTTTGAGTTTTTTAGGACAAGTGATGTAGTCGCTCCTTAATTGTAGAAACATACGAGAATTTTGTAGCTACAAAGGCACAATTCAACATGGAAAAACAACCCATCTATTCATAAAGGAACATAATTCAAGTCAGTCTTACATAGATTATTTTATTCCATTAAAATACCAACTGACAGAAATGAGCCAAATGATCTCAGACCTCAAAGCAGGACACGCAAGTCCTCATACACCTTCCAAATTACAGTTGCAACTCATAGCCACTAAACAACAAAAAACAATGAAAAACAAAAAAACACAAAAAAGAAAAGAACCCACTGATTTCCCACTACCAGCCTTTTTAAAAGCTAGGTCCGGAAAAGATGTTGTCGTGTTCAGTCATGCTTATTTCCACTTGGAGTGCTCCTACGAGTCACGGATTGAAACAACCATTATGTTCTGAATCCTATGCTCTCCATCATCCTCCCCTTCTTTTAAAATTTAAGAACCTCCTGGTTCCAGGTCCCCTGCAGTAACATCTCATTTGTGCTTAAGTAACTTTGCTTCTGTGATCCAAGAGTTGTAGGAATCAGACAGTCCTTCCCACTTGACTAGATATAACTTATAATCCTTGGAGTGTGTAGCAGCTAGTTTCGTGTCTAACACACGTTCAAATTTTTCTCTCTTCTTCTTGGGTAAAATTTTAGTCCAATCCCCCCCTCTATCATGTTGATCATTAATTGATTGGTATTCATTGGCCTCTTTGCTTGAATCAGTTGGCAGCGAATAAAGATCAGCCATGTTGAAAATAGGAATGATGTCTAATTCTTCTGGTAGATCCATTAGGTAGGCGTTGTCATTTATCCTTCTCTTAATTTTACAAGGAGCAAACTTCCTAGGTTTGAGTTTGTTGTAGGTTCCCTTGGGGTAACTTTTCTTCCTCAAATGTACCATGACCATTTCTCCATCCTGAAAGACCTTTCTTCTCCTATGTCGGTCAATAGCTTCCTTTTATTGATCACTCATTGACTGCAACTTTTGCTAGACTTGTGGATGTGTTCCTTGAATATTCTCCACAAAATTTGTAGCATCCCTGCTGAGATAGGGATCTGTAGGCATATCCACTAGGTCAACAACCCCTTTGGGATTGACTCCATAGACAATTTGAAATGCAGATTTGCCCGTTGATTGGTTGATTCTTGAATTATAGGCAAATTCTGCTTGTGGTAAGATCAAGTTCCACTGGTGAGGTTTGTCACCTACTACACAATGCAGTAAATTTCCCAAGCTCCTATTGATGACCTCCATTTGACCATCAGTCTAGGGATGGTAGGCAGAGCTGAATTGCAATCTGCTATTCAATTTTATCCACAATACTCTCCAAAAGTGGCCTAATAATTTGGTGTCCCGATCACTCGTTATAGTTTTTGGAAGACCGTGTAAACAAAAAAATTTCTTAAGAAATAGTTGTGCTATTTGACTAGCATCATTTGTCTTTTTACATGGTAAGAAATGGGCCATATTGGAAAACCTATCTACCAGTACAAACACAGAGTCATGACCCCTTTGGGTACGTGGCAGTCCCAAAACAAAATACATGGAAATATCAGTCCATGGTTCCTTCGGGATAGGTAGGGGCATGTACATGCCTGTATTTTGTTTTCCTCCTTTCGTTGTTTGGAAAACTCTACAAGAAACAATAAATTTGTTCACATCCCTCCTAATATTAGGCCAAAAGAATTTTTCATTTACTAGTTCGAAGGTTTTATCCCTTCCAAAGTGTCCATCCAACCCATTCGAGTGCATTTCTCTCACAATTTTTTCTAGTCAGGATCCAAAGGGAATGCACAGTTGGGAACCTTTAAACAAAAATCCGTGTAACAAATAGAACTCCTTAATTGAATGTGAATCATCCTGTTCTTTCCCACTCAGAATTGCAATAATTTGGTCAAAATAGGGATCACTGGAGTATTCTGTTTTTATTTCTTCAAACCCAATCAGTACATTACTCATTACTACTAGTAGGTGTCGCCTCCTACTCAAAGCATCTGCCACCACATTTGGTTTACCACTTCTATGTTGCACAACAAAAGTGTAAGCATGCAATAAAGACACCTATTTGGCATGTTTGTGGGACAACTTATTCTGGGAATTGATGTATTTCAGTGCTTGGTTATCAGTCATTGGAATGAACTCTCTTTGCAGAAGGTAATGTATCCAATATCTCAAGGCTTGGACTGTTGCATAGAACTCTTTATCATAATTGCTATATTTCTATTTAGATTCATTTAGTTTCTCACTGAAAAAAGATATAGGCCAACCTTCTTGGCTTAAAACCCCTCCAATGGCAACCCCAGAAGCATCACATTCTACTGTAAAAAGTTTGTCAAAGTCGGGTAGGGTGAGAATAGGAGCCTCGATAACTTTTTTCTTGAGTTGTTCAAATCTTACTGTAGCAGCCTTGGTCCAATTAAATATTTTTCCTTTGGTGTAGTCAGTCAAAGGAGCGCTTATACCACTGAAATTTCTAATGAACCTCTTATAAAAGTTTACTAGCCCATGAAAACTCTTCACTTCAGTAATATTTTGGGGGATTGGCCACTCAGGGATGGCCTTGACCTTTTCACGATCCATGCTCAACCCATTTGTTGAAACTACACTACCCAAAAATATTAATTTATCCTTGCAAAAATCGCTCTTCTTAGTGTTGATAAACAATCTCTCAGTTTGTAGGATGTCAAGTATTAATTTCAAATGCTTTATATGTTCCTTGATAGTCTTACTAAAAACTAGAATATCATCAAAATAGATTATTATAAATTTCCCAATGTGTGATCTAAATACCTGGTTCATAGTTCGCATGAAGGTAGTCGGAGCATTGGATAGACCGAACGACATCACCACCCATTCGAATAATCCATCTTTCATTTTGAAAGAATTCTTCCACTCGTCTCCTTCCCTAATTCTGATTTTGTGGTATCCACTTCAGAGGTCAATTTTGGAGAAAACATTGGCACCGGACAAACAATCTAGCAAGTCATCCATTCTTGGTAGTGGATATCGGTACTTCACAATAATCTTGTTAATAGCTCTAGAATCCATGCATAATCTCCATGTCTTCCCTCCCTTCTTGGGAGAAAGTAAGGCGGGAGTAGCACAAGGACTCATGCTTTCTCGAATGAACCCTCCTTCTATTAATTTTGTTATCTGCCTCCTCATCTCCTCATCTTCGAAGGGAGTCATCTTGTAATATGCTTGGTTTGGAAGCTTGATGCCCGGAAATAGATCAATTTGATGTGTGATACCTCTTGTGGGAGATAGACCTGTTGGTAGATTTATTGGTGTCAAATCAGGGTATTGCTGAAGTAATTTTTGCATTTCTAGGGGGACTGTTTTTTGCTGCAATGTCTTCTATTCTCGGGGGTGTAATAGATAGCAAACACCCCTCCTCAACTCCTTGGAAAACGTCTTCCATCCCATGGTACTCAAGGATAGGGCTATCGATTCAGTAGATCCTTCCTCCTTGAATGGATTCAAGATATGGCGCTTATTCCGTGATGAAACTCACATGTGTTCTCCTTACCATGGTGAATTACATCCCGATCATATTGCCAATTTGTACCTAAGAGTACGTGGCATGCATCCATTGGAATCACATCACACCACACTTTGTCTTCATAGGGCCCAATTTTAAAGTCGACTAGACAAGTTTGGTTTACCAACACACTATGATCTTTTTTCAGCAAAGAAATACTATAAGGATGAGGTTTAGGAATGAAGGTAAGTTGTAATTTCTACACCATTTATGTACTTACTAGCTTGTCAGTGGATCCTCCATCTACAATTACCTTGCAGACCGTGTCCCTGCACTTACACTTGGTACAAAACACGCTTTTCCTCCTCCAATCCGCTTCAGGGGTGACTTTGTTACTAGATATCAATGTCCTCCTTAACATGATATTTTCACCTTGCTCTCCCTCAACTTCTTCCGATAGAAGTTCTGCTCCCTCTTCTTCTTGAGTCATCATTACCCTTTTTGGGTTTTGTGGGCAATCTGTTTCCTTATGGCGACCGCTGCATATAAAACACTTCAAGGGCCTCCAACTCCCAGCAAAAGCCCGCCCCCTTCTCCTGTTCCAAGGGGTATCTCTACCTTGGAAGTTAGGTTTTAGCTCACTACTGGATTCTTCTTCGCTTGTCGGTTTAGAAGAAATTCCTCTACCCTTATTCGTATTACTACCCCCTCACTTGATAACTGCCTTGTTCTGCCTATTCAATTTTTCTTCATCCTTTCATGCTAAGTGACATGCTTCATCCACAGATCTCACCTTGATCAGGGCTAGTTCATCTTGGAACTGAAACCTAAGCACATTGACATACCTAGCTGCTACATGTTCATCATCTTCTTGTAAATCGGTTCTAATCTGCAACTTAAAAAATTCCACTGTAAATTCAGATATGAATAAGTCATTTTGCCTTAAATTTTGGTAGTCTCTGAAAAGTCTCTGTTGATAGTGAGAGGGTAGGAACTTAACTTTCAAAAGCTTCAACATCTTCAGCCACAGCTTGAACTTCTCTTTCCCTTGTCTCTTTCTAAGGTTCTGGAGATTCTCCCACCATAGAGCAACATGCGACATCATTTTGGATGCCGCTATTTTAGTCCTTCGTGGATCAGTCTCCTCGGTCCCTTCTATATCAAAATATTTTTCCAACTCTTGGATCCAATCCATGAATAATTCTGGATTCAGTTTGCCTTTAAAATCAGGGACCTCGACATTAGCCCTGGTTCCTTGTTTGGTTATTACCTCAATAAGCCTCTCCATGGGGTCTACAACTCTGACCGGACTTCATGGAACCTCCAGTTCCTCCTCGGATTCTTCATAGGGCAATCTGGACTCGCTGGCTTCTAATCTTCGGAGTAGTTCCTCATAAAGGGTTACTCTTCGTCTGGCATTTCTCCTGCCTCTCCTTCCCCAGTTCATATGGACACCCCTCTGAGCCATCGTTGTTCTCTGATACCAATCTGATGTAGTCGTTCCTTAACTGCAGAAACACACGAGAATCCTGTAGCTACAAAGGCACAGTTCAACACGGAAAAACAACCAGTCTATTCATAAAAGAACATAAGGGTGGAATCACGAAGGTGGGTTACACTTTTGTGACAATCGGGTCTCCAAAATTTCGGAAAACCAACTTTCGGCCGAACTAAATATATTGTTCGGCCGAAAGATATATTTTTCGGCCGAACTATTGCTCGGCCGAAAAAATAAACGTCAAATCGAACGGACCCATAACCGGGCCCTCAATTTGCGTGAAGAAATTTGGTCGGCCGGATATTTTTTTTCCGTCAATAAGTTTTCGGCCGAATAGATTTTCGGCCGAAAGATTATTCGGCCGAAAGATTTTTTTTATATAATTGCCAAACATCGTTTGTCATTGTTTAGAAATTTTTTTGTTTGCATTGGCTCTGTGTCGAGGGCGTTGTGAGGCTGTGTGTGTGGTCGCCAAAGTCGCTGAAGTCGTGGGAGCAGTGGAAGCAGTGGACGCCGAGGACGCAGTGGACGCCGAGGTCGTGGGAGCTGTGGACATCGAGGAGGAATTTCGAGGTAATCCGAAAACTGGATGTTTGCGTTCGTTTTTATATGTGTTTTTATGCGTTTTTATATGTTTTTATATATTCGTTTTTATATATATGTTTTTATGCGTGTTTATGCGTTTTTATATATATATGCGTTTTTATATATGCGCTTTTATATATATATGCGCTTTTATATATATATGCGATTTATATATATGCGTTTTTATGCGTTTTTATGTGTTTTTATGTGTTTTTATATGTGTTTATATATTCGTTTTTATATATATGTTTTTATGCGTTTTTATATATATATGCGTTTTTATATATGCGTTTTTATATATATATGCGTTTTTATATATGCGCTTTTATATATATATGCGTTTTTATATATATATCCGTTTTATATATATGCGTTTTTATGCGTTTTTATATATATATATGCGTTTTTATGCGTTTTTATATATATGTTTTTATATATATGTTTTTATGCGTTTTTATATGTTTTTATATGTTTTTATGCGTTTTTATATACACAGTTTGTGTATATAAAAACTATATTTTTTATATACA
>ML790966.1:0-12671 GCA_009831015.1 Picea engelmannii
TTCTCTCTTCATTTTTGTGAATCTCCAAAGTGCTTTAAGATATTACATTTTCTATTATTATTGAAGTTAGGAAAATATAAATATCAATTCAATCCATTTACATTATGCTATAGTATGCAATGTCAAATCCTTAATATATTTCATTTTTTTAAACTTAATTAACTACTATAATTACCAAAATTAACTATAATATTTAAACTAACCATTATTTAAATTATATTTTAATAAGAGATGTACACTTGTTTAAAGTATCTCACGTTTTCGAAATAGGAATTTCATAACGCTACAAGTATATTTTCATAAAGCTAGACCTTTGTTTAGTTATTAAAAAGATGTATATTATTTTTAAATTTTAAAAAAGATTATTTATAATTTATATTTTTATTATATATAATATTTTTGTAAAGTTTGAATAGAGATTGATAAAGAAAAGATAAATGGATTGTATTTAAGAAAATAAAACATTTTAATTAAATATGGAAGAATCGATTTTTTTTTCAAACAAAGAAATAATTAATAATTATTTTTTTCTTTATCATATAAAAAGATGGATATTATTTAATATATTATTAATATTGATAACAACATAAATCTTTTAAAACAAGTAAACAAACCAAATATAGATTGTGAACAATAATGATTTTATTATCATAAATTCACATAATATTAAAAAAGAAAAAAGAAAAGAAAAAATACCATAAGAAAACCCATTGTCTACAATTACTACTATGCATTTACTCAATAGGCTATTCCACTTCCTATAGACAATGTCTAGCTACACTAGAATTAGATATGTCTTAGACGATGGTAGTTTCATATATCGGGTTTACTTAAATCAACAAGTTAATATTTTTGTAACATTTTCAAGTGGAAAGCAAGTTTAAAAATGTTATTTTTTAATGTAGAATGCAAGGGCATAATACCAATCAATGCATATATTATATACTTATGGCAGGTATTGTCTGTGTTTATAAATATTATCATAATAATACGTTTATATATATATATATATATATATATATATATATATATATATATATATATTTTGTGATATATTATTTAACTATGTTAGAAATTAACTAGCAAGTAAATGAATGTTTTTGACATTACATTAATATTAATTTTTGAGTGATCTTCTTATAAAGTGTTTTTTTCATTCCTAGATTTATGTATGAAGTAGTCTATTATTTATAAAACCACTATTTTCAAATATAAAAGATGAAAACCCAAAGGGGTTGGATTTAATGGTGGAAAGTGAGGAATTTTCACCATTAGGAAATGTTTAATTCCAATGAGGACCTCCTAACTTGGAGTCACGGGACACCTTGAGATAGTGATATAACGTGTGGTTGCACCCAGAGTGATTTTATTGAAAATGGTCTCGTGATTTGTACAGACATAAGCGGATCAAATCCCACCCCTTGTCCTTCAACCTTTAACACCCATATGGGATGATAGATGGCCTAATAATCCACGCGCAATTGATATATGGAGGTGCTATGAGCCATCAATGCAATGCAGGGGAGGGTGATGAAGGTTGTACACTCGCAATCCCATCCCTTGTCTATTCCTCCCTGTTTGGTCATAGAATTTCATGTTTCACATAAGGATTTTATGAGAATGATGTGTCGACGGAGCCAACGAAGGAAGTGGAGCAGGAGCCCAGAGTTGTTGTTGTTGGTGATAAAAACCCCTCTTGTTTCAATGGTTGAGGACCTATTTGGCTTCGTACAAACCTTCATTATGGTAGAGCATGGGAGGAAGCTCCTTTTCATGGGTATGTAATAGTCCTAGAGGGTTATTCTTTTTATTGTTTCTCCTTCTATTTGTGTATGGCTAGATTTGTATTTTGGATTATGGTTTCGTATATCTCTAAGAAAGGGTGACACCACATCTTCCTTGGGCCGTAATACCAAGGTTTCTCTTGCAACAGAGGCTATGGCTGGCGATTATGAGCACTCAGTATCATTTGTTGCTAAGGAGATGATGGGTTTTGTGGAGAAGCAAGTTTGGCTTGTGTGTTCTTTCCATGATGATGATGAGGCCGATGAGAAGGTGGGGGACATAGTCCTTGATCTGGGATGCACTAGAAACAAAGATACCAAGTTTCACAGGAATGTAGAATTATATTGACATGTTAAAACCATGGTGGAAGTGGGATTGCTTCCTAAAGAACTACAGGAAAATCATCCAGTGTTTGGAAGCCTTGGAGGGACAAATATATATATATATATATATATATATATATATATATATATATATATATATATATATATATATATATATATATATATATATATATATATATATGGTCTCCTGGTTAGTTAAAAGAAATGGAAGCACTCTTTAGTTGGTAAAGAGTGATGGGAAGTCCATGGAAGTTGGTCCTTCTCATTTGGATTCCAAGGATGATGTGAAACGACCCAAGGTTGTATCGCAGGTTCAGGATTTGGAAAACTAATCTGTTTTGCATTAGTCTAAGTTTTTTTGGTTTGTCTAGCTTATTATTGTTTACATTCCTTCTCTAGTTAACTTGTGTCATCTTCTGGTAGTGTTAATTTTTTGAAAACTTTGTTACTCATGTTCTGTTTTTTCAATCAACTGGCTCAGTTTCCCTCTAGGTAGGCTAGAAGACTTCTAGACTTTTGAAAGTTATATGGGTTTTTTTTTTCCATGGTAGCACTGATGTACATATTGTTAATATTTTGATAGAAAATCCTTAAAAAAAAAATAAAGATGAAAAATAACAATTCTCTTCTCTTCGTCAAAACCACATGACAAGAAAACATACCAAACCATCAATGACATGAATATAGATTAATATGATAATTGTTGATTTTTCATAAGAGATGATATTGTATATGAATATATTATTACACTGATGAGTGCTCCATATATATAGAACATATGGTGACCATCCATGAAAGGATATGTCCCTTGGATAATAAATAACTACATATTATATATATATATATATATATATATATATACTTTGTATTATAAATATCATGTCATATATTATATATGGAAGAATGTCTTCCTGATGTTTCTCAAACATCAACACTCCCTCTCAATGAGGGAGACATTCTTCATCATGCCAAAGCTTGTCTCTGAAGTATACAAACTTCACTCTAGACTCATCGGATATCCATAGTACAACATGAATTCATAGCCAATGCATTCAAGGCCTATGGGTAGCTCTAAAATAGCTTCAACATGTCACCATGACATGCACTACCTCGCAATGCATTTCTACCTCATCATGTGCACCCCTATGACTTCAGAGCCAATGCATCCAAGGCTTGTGGGTAGCTCTCAAATAGCTACAACATATCCCTGGTATATTCACTACCCCGCAATGCATTTGTACCTCATCACGTGCATCAGGATATGACTTCACAACCAACGAATCCAAGGCCCATGGGTAGCTCTAAAATAACTACAACATGTCCCCAGGACATCCACTACTCTTCAATGCATATGTACCTCGTCACTCTCTTTGAAGAGGGACCATTCCAAGCTATCTCTCTTATTTTTCTGGGCCCTCCTATGAGGGAGTTAAGCCTGATCCCGCTCTGATAACATGTTGATTTTTCATAAGAGATGATATTGTATATGAATATATTATTACAATGATGAGTGTTCCATATATATAGAACATATGGTGACCATCCATGAAAGGATGCATCCCTTGGATAATAAATAACTACATATTTATTATATATATTTATACTTTGTATTATAACTAGCACAATCGCTAACTCGCGGCTGGTGAACGCCAAAAGGCTTACGGCTGGTAAAACTCCTGCGTAGTTAAAACAGGTTAATTAAAACAACTTTCACAGATATTAATCTATGTTAATCATCTAAACTGGCAATCATATGGCCTTACAATAATTTCTTAATATGATTAGGTAAATGTGAAATAGTAAACAGGTTAATGGATGCATTCATAAATGCAAGGAAGTTATGAACAATAAATCACATTCATTGATTTAGGAGGACGACTAAGAATATGCCTGCATCTTCAATTGTTAACCATGAGATTAAGATTTTAGATTAAAAGACCATTAATTGTGCCCATTTCCAATAGGTGTACGCCTTTCGTCCTAATTAAATTAATAACAATCAAATACGCTTGTCACATTCTTAAAAACAAAACAAAATGAAATGCCATCCATATTTCACAGTAGACATATTCCACTATTAAGATCATATACATGTGGCAATCAGGTAGCCAACATAGAAAAATTTTAATATGATTAAGTAAATGTCAAAATGTAAACAAAAAAACGTATGTCTTTGTAAAAGATAGGAAGTTAATAGATGAAATTATAACCCTTAATTTGTTGTGAGTAAAAGATAGGAAGTTAATAGATGAATTTATAACCCTTAAGTTGTTGTGATGACAAAGAATATTCCATCCATATTTAATCTTGTCCACAGAAAACAGATTAAAAGCTAAAACTCTATTAAATGTGCCCATCTCCGATAGGTATATGCCTATAGGCTTAATGAACTCAATAAAAATGGTTCTTCTAGAGAGTTTGACTAAGAGATGGCAATTTATATTAAAATCTAGCACAATCGCCTCACCCATTGGTGAATGCCAATAGGTGTCCGCTACTCATTCTGTTTACTCGGAAAGTTGATAGGTGTCCGCTGCTCACTGTGTTTACTCAGAAATCTAATAGGTGTCCGCTTCTCACTATTTTTACTCGGATCAAACCAGTGTCAATACTCTCTAAAATCCAAAATGATTAAAGAGTCATGCATTCATTTTTTTTACTTGGATCAAAATAAAACTTTCTCAATGGGAATATCACTCTGGTGTTAAAGAATGAGTTAAGTTTTGCATAAAAATTTGTTCGTACAGGGTTGCTTAAAATAGTTGCAAATACAAATGACAATGACAATGTCTGAACACAAAAATAATTCCATAACTTAAAATATTTTAACCCTATGTTAAAATAAAATAATTGCAAAACTCAATTAACAATGTCCGGACATGAAAATAAAAAAAAACTCAAATTTAAAATTCTAATGACAATGTTCGGACATGAAAATACCTCGAATCGAGAGTTGTTGGCTGATTGGAAAAGACACTTATATTTGTTTATGTAACTCTATGACATATATATCTGATTCCATTACTGATATTGTCCATTAAACCCTCGACGTGAATCCAAAGGAGTTTGGTTGATTGCAAAAGACAAAGTTATATTTGTTTTTGGTAAATATAGGGTTTAAACCGAAGCCAATGCTTACTCATACAATTACCTGACAGTTAACAATAACTATAGGAAACCCATCAAGGATGGTGAGGAATTGGAATCAACAACGAACGTGGTCGATGTGAATCTAAGGGAGTTTGGATGATTGCAAAAGACAAAGTTATATTTTTTTTTGTAAAGTGAAGCCAATGCTTACTCATGGTTGTGCTAAAACTGCTCCATGCTTACTCGAATCAGGCGACTATGCTAAAAACTGTTGCACGCTCAAGTTGAAAGTGAAAGCGAGACTTTCTCATATAATTACCTAGAAGTTAAAGAACGTGTTATATTTGTTTCTGTAACTCTAAGGTTTGAACAGAAGCCAATGTTGGAACAATTTCAACATTTATGTGTGACTCCATTACTGAGATTGTCCAGTAAACCCTCAGCGTGAATCCAAAGGAATTTGGTTGATTGAAAAAGACAAAGTTATATCTGTTTTTTTGTAAATATAGGGTTTAAACAGAAGCCAATGCTTAATCGTGTATGTGCTAACACCGCTCCATGCTTACTCGAGTTAGGCAGCTGTGCTAAAAACCACTCCATGCTCAAGTTGAAAGCGAGAATTTCTCATACAATTACCTGGTAGTTAACAATAACTACAGGTAATCCATCTAGGATGGAGAGGAATTGGAATCAAAACTGAACGTGGTCCTGATGGAATATGGGAGGAAATGGTCGAGTAAGTGGAGATGAAAGCGACGGGTGAGGGAAAACGGTGGAGGAAGTGGAGAGTAAACGATACGTTGCTAGAGAAATGGAAAGTAATAATAGCCATTAGTTTTCACATTTTAAACAACACAAACTCTAAGTTATAAAATTTGAGAGACACTACTAAACTTTAATCTTTGTTAATCACTCAGACATGGCAATCAACTAGCCACCATAGTAAATTTTAAATATGATCAAGTAAAAGTAAAAAAATAAACATGTAAACATATGTCTTTATAATAGTGAGGAAGTTAGTGGTTGAAATCATAACCATTGATTTACTGGGACGACTAAGAATATTCTATCAATATTTAATCTTGTCCATACAAAACTGATTAAGCACTAAAAACCTATTAAATGTGCCCATTGTCAATAAGTGTATGCCTTTCAGTATAAATATCATATCACACACACACACACACACACACACACACACACACACATATGGAAGAATGTCTTCCTGATGTTGTTCAAACATCAACAATAATGATACTATGAATCTGTGTATGTTGAGAAGTAACTCTGGGTATGACACAATATTTAAGGGACTCATGTGCATGCATACATTAAAAAAAAAATATGCATATGTTGATTTGTTAAACTAGTAATAAGAGTGTCATGAACTTTAGTTGGATGTCATTTCCTACAATCTTTGTCATTTCTAAGCATTTTTTTTTTGTTTATGCAACTCTTCTTAGAAGTTCTCAATAGCTATATGAAGTTTATATATTTACTCGAGATTATTTAGGGATTATTCCCATATTAATTTGAAATGATTCCTTACACAAGGATTATTTGGTGTGACATCAAAGTCACTACCTCATATAAGTATGTTTAAATTTAGTTCTCCTAATCTATCATACGAACTACAAATTCCTAGATTTTCGGCTTTAGATTTTTCAATTTCATGGTGGATGGCTCATTTTTCAAATCCATTAATCCTCATACAAAAAAAATATTTCTTTACTTCTTCCAAAATATCCCTAAGTAAATTCAATGTTGGATTTGAAGGAACAATTGTTGTGGTTCCTTTACAATGTTTCTTAGATGCCAAATACTTGATGTACAAAATATTTAGTACACCTAAGAAATTTTAACCACACATTTTGGCTAGTGTGTGTCCAAAGCCTAGTATATGTTTGGTATGTTCATACAAAAAAATATAAGTAAGTAGGTAACTTTAACTTGTTATAGTACACATTATTAGTATTTTAAAAACTCTATGTAGTGCCAACAACCTTCGTTGGGAATTTTCCCTTGGCACCTTGTATTTTTTTCTACAACCAGGTTTACTAAGAATTTACTATTTTAAAAATGTTAAATTCTTGATTAGAGTATTTTCTTCACTATAATCTTAAAATATATTTTTCATCCATCATCAATACTATAGAGAAAATGATCATCTTATCCACCATATACTTAAATATCTTTCCATCCATCAATATTATAGAGAAAATGGATAGTCAATAAATTATTAACTTATTACCTTTGATTATAATCCTAACAATATGCAAATTAATCTTATTCCACTACATGGCGATCCAAAATTAACAAGGTGAGTTGTGGAGTACCAAGTCCCTGCCAAGAAGGGAAGAAGGTAGAAAGCACGTGCTTTTAGTAGAACCAAATATAAAGAAAAAAAACAAGATTTCACTAGCTGATAAAAATGAATATCATTACTTATTGTCCATGTGTGTTAGTAGGATTGGGTGAAGCGATAGAGAGTAGTCCAGATGTAACGTGTTATGGTTCCACATTACAATATACTTAGGTTCGTCTTAACTTTCGTTCCTCCCCATATCTTTTATTGTATGTTGTCATGGTGCACAGAAACATGCAAACATTTAATACTATGAAATGTAATATTGCATCGTCTTCTAGAATGAAATTGACTTGACCATTGTGGTTACGATATCACACGGCTCTTCTGTTATTTGTAGGATCTTCACACAACTAGTGCTTCTAAGTAAAGAAACTTTGGTCATTTATTGTCTTAGTGAAGAAATTTGGTCATACCGCAATGATGATAAGAACAATTATGTCCTTTTACTCATTTTTTATTTTACCTTGGTAAAACTTTACATTTAAGTCATGTTCAACTAGTCCACTTGGTAAACTCACATTATACTTACACTATGATGGATTAAGATATTGAGATTGATTCTAAATTGCTTTCCTGGAGCTTGGTAAACAATGTTTGACTATCACATAGTAATCCCACTCTTAATTGTATCATGTCACAGATTACTTTTACATAAATGATTCTGTTTTATTGGCATTTTGATTTAAATTTTCCATAGATTTTGATGATGAATCAAGATTTTTATTGTAGGATCTCGTCTTTAGCAAATTTGAACCACCCTTCTTATCAATATCCTTCGATGTTTGTACAAAATGTGAGGATTTGAGAAAAAATGCTATATTTGACTCTTAGGGCATTAAGTATTGGATCTTTGGGCTACTTCTGTGAAACGATCGTGTCCAAAAAATGAAGATTATTCAGAACACATTTGAGTTGAGTATCTGATTTTGAAAGAAGTTGAGCTAACTACTTTCAAGTTTTATTCACTCGTTACAGTTCCATTCTTGAGTGAGCATCAAGTTTTCTCTCAAGTATTATGGGAAGACCACCTTTTGGATATGTTTTGTGATTAACAATGATTATTCATCCCAGATAACTGCATTGTGGCCACTAATACGTCATAGTGGGAGTAACATAATTGATTTCGAATTAGATTCCATTAAGTTTTTATGTTCTAAAGAACATTTAGAGCATGACCTTGTTAATGTAAGGTGACGGGGATCAAGCTAAGTTGAGTAAAGCTACGTTCATGATTTTTGACATGTTCTTACATCACTCAATTTAGTTATGGTGATTTCTTTCTTTATTATACTAGATATTAATGCACATAATTTAAACGTCAGTTGCACATATGGTCTCATGGATTGTTTAGTAAATCTATTTATCTACATATATATCCCAAAAAACACTAAACTTTATCCAAATAAAACTAGATTGAAAACTTTATCGAGAACAAAGAGATTGAAAGATAGTCCACTTGGTTACTTTTGCTTCAATTGCTACATTTTCTCCAAAGTTCGAGGAGGTTATTATATTCTTTAATTTATGTAATTTGTCTTAATTACAATATATAACGTTTAAGAATATATGTAATTTAATTGTTTTATGTTTTTAATTTCGTAAGTAAAGTCATGCAACCATTGTTCCCAACAACACAGATTCCATACAACAACACAGAATATTGAAGGGCGAGCTACATTAAATAAACAATATTCAATAGTGAGCTTGCAGATGATTTATTAAACTCCTTCTACATGCATTGCATGACATGTAGTGGTCTCCACCTGGTACGCATGCTGGCATGCATTTTGCATGTATCCTATTCATACATCGCTCTACACTTGGTTTGGATTGTGGCTCATGACCCAGGTTCAATCCCAGGTGATGTTTAATACACCAGGGTGGAGCAAAGGATTACTCCCAATAAAAATAGTAGTTTACTTGTTTACCAAATACCATTTCAAACTCCTATTTGGAAGAGAAAAAATTGCGAAGAAACTGACATGACAATATATTTTTTACTTGTTCTTCTGAGGATAACATCAACTCAGATAATGAATGGTGGAGAAACTATATTTCCTGCAGCATAAATGTCAAGGTTCAGATGGAATATGGTCCTCTCCATATTCAAAAGAGATGTAGACAAAAACCACCAGAGGGAAATGCATGACTGAATTCAACGTTTGGTTTAAAGTCTTGAGCATGCTGATGAAAGAGACTCCAATTTCGCCTTGGAGAAATCTCTCATGCAGGTAGATGTGATTTCAACGCGAGAAATTTTTAGCCTTTAGTCCTGCAAGTTCTGATTCTTGACCTTTCTTCTCCACACTTTCTGTGAATTATTTTTCTTTTTAATTTGGTTTGGGGTTGTGTATATTCTCGTTTTGGTCTCATTATGGTTTTGAAAACCAGCTACTAGATTTGTTTCTTAACGTTCGTGGCTTCATGCGGGTTAGGGGTTTCAAAAATTATCTAGAGTTAAATTTGGTGTTGTAAGTTGTTTTCGTGGGGGTCGCATTGTTGAATGATAGTTGGGGAGTAGCTTGTTCAGTCCTGAAATGGTGCCGCGAACATAAGATATAATGCTTCACGATAACAATGTTGTAAATAAATAAAGAATAGTATAGAACTTATGGGGTAAATTTATGATAGAAATGGAGAACAAAGGGGAGAATTATAAGAGTCTCATCTTCCTTGCAGACACTCACCCTCCAAGCCTAAGATTAGGCATCCCCTTCTCTGATATACAGTCCCTCGGGCGATCCACATTTCCTTGCCAAGGATTTCTCTCACAAGAAGAGCTCTAAGGACTTCATTGAGCCTTACAGTCGAGGCATCCCTCAGACTTTCTCTTCCAAGGCATCCCTCCGACTTGTGTTTCCACAACAAAACATATCTTAGGGCGATCATGGCTTACCACAGGGCTCTCATGTATCAGTATTATCCCTTTTCATGCTTTCCATCTTGACAAGCTTCACCTGTCCTCCCTAGACAGATGTTTTTCACCTCACCTGTATCACAGGTATACATAAATTATGATATATTATCATCAATTTCAAATTCAAAAATTTCTTGCAAATCTGTCACCCACATATTTCCAAATTCCACATTTATTTCCAGATCCGTTCCACATAGGAATCAGATTCACAAGTATGGGACTTTCCTTCCCATATCAGTTTTTCTTAGCAGTAAATTGGTCTTCCTTATGGGCTTACAACACTGCCATATCCAAGACCCTTTGTTTCCTGCAATTTCAACATTCCTCAACCAAGCCAATTGTTAGTTTTCATTCACATTATATTTTCAAAATTATGCATACTAAAAGTGCAAGTCATTTTGATATATTCAAGGGTACAAGGAAAAAGGAAATATCATTAATTACGTATGCATCCTTTCAACACACTAACTTTTTCCCAATGCAATTTTAATTGTGAAAATACTTTAATCCATGTGCCAATATTCATGACTACATTCATGTCCAATGTACCCTTTATATTGGGTTCAATTTTTCCACACTTATGATAAGAGCTTTATCATGGTGTGTTGGAGATAAACCAACCTCTTCACCAGAAGGTTTAATCATTCTCCTTCACTCTTACAACAAAACTATGCTCCTTGCTACAGGATGATCATGATCCCAAATCAGCACATACGAAACTAAAATTTTATCTTGAATGCACCCAAGAATTCTTCTTTCATTAGTAACCAGGGTTCCAATAATCATGGCCACCCAAATTTTCCTTTCTTTATCAACTACACAATTCAAGTGGAGTAATGGAAGGTCCTCCTTCCTCGATGGAAATCCATTGTCTTCCCTCTTATGCAATTCCTCAATGAATTACATGCAGTGTGCTAACTATGAGCACCTCTATTCCCAATCTCCCTAAATTGGTCATTGTACCCATGGTACTCCTTACTCATGCATTTTCCTGCAAGTATTATAAATTATCTTTGACTGACATAGACTTCCTCTCTCTATTATTCAGGATCTTTTCCTAAATCATACCCTACTTGGGTATCAATGGCATCCAACAACAACTCAACTTCAATTATATATCACTGAAATAATAAAATATTTCAGAAGTGATGCTTACCCAATCCCTTCATACCTTATGCCTTATAGGCATGAACACTTACATAAATGTTCTAGATTTCAACACCCTCTCTGATATTGCCTCATAAGTGGTGATTTATGGGGACTTTTAAATTCCTTTCAACAAATTTCAACAAAAACCTTCTCGTATTCATCCTCTGCTTGAGGTTTTCCATAATTGGTAACTGTATTTCCCAATAGTTTCAATTTATTTTCTACACGTGACATATACCACAAATACATTAGTCATCATGTAAAATAAAAGTGCATGTATTATATCATTCAAATCATTAAACCATTTTCAGATACGTCCTAGCACATCTTTATGCATTTCTTCACATTATCCTTAATGTTTTCATGAGTGCAACACCAACAATTCTCAATTGTTTCTACAGTCATAAAAACATCATCCTTATGGTGTCAAAACATTTACTTTCATCAACAAACCAATTTCTCTTCCCAGAGAAAACATAATATACAACAAGAAAGGAGTTAAGGGCTCTTCCCTTTTCCAACTCCTTCTACACATCCTGGGACTTTACATCCTGGGACTTTCAGTCCAGTTGATTTATTCCAAGGCCTCATTGTCTTTACTTAACACGACTCAACCAATCCTACTCATTTAAACATACTCATTGGCTTATTTTTATTTTACCAATTGTACTTGTTTTCACAGTTGTTCTTTTAAGGACTACAACTCTGTTAAGCGATTCAAAGTTTTTAATATGAGAAAAGTGTTCCTCCTTTTCTTTTTCTTTGCTTCTGCAATTTAGTTCTTATTGTGATCTCCATGCTCTTTTCCTCGAGCAGTCTTAGTTAGGTTCACCTCAACCTTCTTGGTAAATTGATGCAGGAGCATCCGCACCTCGTCGTGCGCGCCTGCACGGGAAGATGGAAAAGACTTCAAAGGGAGACGTCAGGGTCACGGTCGTGACTATTTTGAGGAGCGCCGCCGATTGAATAAAAGAATCCATATTTAGGCGTACTTATGTATCAATTGGGACCTGGAGCA
>ML790966.1:19319-31132 GCA_009831015.1 Picea engelmannii
GGGATTCGCGAGAGGCGAGACTCCGATTCTTCTCCCCAGGCAAGTTATAAAGGGGAAAGGGTGTGTGTGAGAGACTGTGGGTTGCGAAACCCCGAAAAGGGGAGGAAGAGTGTCAACTCTTCGGGCCGCGGATTTGTGAAGGTCCTGGTGGGGCGACCGTGCTCGCGAGGGGCAGGGTGGTCGTCATAAATCAACATGTTACAACAACAAACCTTTTTTTCACAATGAATCACGAACCTGTGCATTCTTCACATTACCATTCAGTTATCATAGTGGTGAACATTCATTTGTTAGTCTTCCACTCATACATTTTTTTTAGAATGTAATCCAAGATTCTTACACACACACACACACACTTGCATCCCACTGCCCAATTCTCAATAGTCATTAAGGTTGTGACTTTGTTCTCCTGACAGAGTCCTCACACAGTTCCTCCACTAGAAAATCCTTCAACATGCAACTTCCTTATTGCATATCCATCACTATTTTTGATGGCCTCAACCTTGATTTATCTTCAGCTATTTACCAAATATTCCATAAGGAATATAAACATGCATCTTTGTTATGCATCCAACTTATTTATCCACACATATTCCTTGTTTTGTTAACTTACATCCATGATGTACTTAACCACATGCATAATCATAAGCCTATGTGTAGCTATCATAGATATATTTCACAGATCACATACATCTTTACTTTAAAATCATTCATTCATATCTATTCGGTCTTAATATCAGTCCTTATATCAAGCAACCTTATGATGCATTGCATCCATGCACTCAGGCATAAATAAACACAACTAAACATTCATAATGCAAGCTCATTTCTTGCACCTTTTTCATGTCACTCATACACATCGACATATCAGACTTCCAGATCCTCCTCCCAAGGATTTTGTTGCAATTCTTATGACAAGTCTCATAGAGACACTCAACACTAATCTTCCCTCTAAGTTGAGAGCTTGCAGTCATATTATTATTTTAAGAATGTGTACATATATTTGTATATATGTAGGTGCATCGCTTGCACCTTTTTACCTCATTCGTTCACATTGATATTTTAGTTTTAATATTGGTGTAATTTAGTGAGAGATTACAGTCAATCATTTGACTAGTCTCACAGTCATAATTCATACTGATGTTTCCCTCTCTACATGGAAATAAACAACAAGGGTCACTTTTTCCCTTTCTACTGTAAAAACCTTCCATAATTTAGAATTCAGATGGGTAGTTATTGTATCACTCAAGGCAGTAAGATAACCACTTATAATCTCTTCTTCATGCCTCAATTCATTCTTGGTCAACCGATCTCTACAAGGGAATATTTTCCTAAACTCCCTCTTATAGCTATCTGAGTATACCAAGCCATACCCATATGTCTACCATCCACCTATGGACATCAATATGATGCACTGGTCACCCAAAGGTGTTTTTACACTTCCTTAATTAGACCTTGCATCGGTCTCTCATTAATCCTTACAGTCCTATCTTATTAAGGTAATAGGCCACAACATTATCAACATTTCATTATTGTTGTTAACTCCTACTGACATAAGGTCATTCTCATCTGAAAGGTCCATTAGTGGACCATACTTTACAACCCACCATAGGTTATAACATGCCTAGTTTCCATATGCATTCTAGCATATCCTTGTGCACCAATCATTTCACCTATGTCTATAGTGCAAATATATTCCACTTTCTTACCTCTTTGCATTCTTATGCATAGACATGCCCTTGAGTTAACATGGATACACAGTCCATTGGTACAATCATGAGCTTTTGAACTTGCTCATGTCACCTCATTTCTTCCATGAGGGTTTTCCTCAACCCATAGGACTCCTTTTATTTTACAAAGAGGGATTACCCTAGTAGGAAGTTTTTCAGCTATAGCAGGTCAAGTAGGTGGATCTCACCTACTCCAATGAGGCCTCTAGACATGGAGGATTTTTCTCCCAATTCTATTTCCTTCATTTAATCAACACTTTTAATTAACATAGGCTTCATAAGCCCAATTTTTTGGCAATTTGTGCCACCTATTCAGTACATTTTCCTTCTGGACTCAAGTACTCCTTAAAAAAATTGTATGCCATTTGCATCCAAGTTTTATTATTAATGCCCCTCGGTATAATCGCACTTTTGTAGGATTGGATATCATTTCTCCAAAATAAATGATATGCTTCTTTTGCCACATTCTAGCATGATTCAATCTCGTTGGGTAAAATCCCAACTGAATTTTAATCTGCATCCTTCTCCTAAAGAAACTTATGAAGATAATTTCCGAACGAAAGTAATATTCTCAACATGCTCATCTTATCCTTGGTAAACTAGTCTTATGATTGTTTCCCGACCCATCGAGGCCGGTGTTTGATTCATGCTCTTGTAGATAGGGTAGGGCAGGGTGCCCTCTTCTTTAAAATTTTCTAAGAAAGAAAATAAAATTACTTGACTCTTTCATGAGCCCAAGCAGGCCAAGTGTTGTTTCCTGCTATGATATCACTTTGTAACACACTCAACCCCTTAAATACCCTTTTTAAGGGATGGGAAATCAAAATTTTTCTTTTCTCAATCATCTTGAATCCTCTTCCCAAGATCTCCATCACCTTCTGCTCTCCGAGAGATTTCCAACGATTGTTACCATGCTCAAACCCGAGCTCTGGATTGGAAGTTATGCCCTTTCAAATATCTTCAGGCATCATTAGTCAAAGGCCATGTGGCACCCACATGGGTTCACCTCATTCGTACCATCCCACCTGGCACAGACTTGACCAAGGTTGTCATACTTTAGCGATGACATGGCCACTGAAGGGGAGGTTACGGGAAATGTTCCCCGTGCCTTTGTGATTACCGGGCCTTCGACCCTTTTTCCTTCCTGTCCATGTCTGAAACATTCCCAGAGTCACGAAGTCCCTGAGTACCCTAACACTCCTGCATTTATGGTGGAGATCAATCCACCGTTAAATCTAACGGTTGATATTTGTGCTGGTTCAATGCATAGGTTTAAGGGATTTCAACATTTGATGCTCTAGCACTGAACACCCTTTTGTCTACTCGCATATCATTCGGAGTATTGAAACCCCAGAATCATGCCACATGGCTCTGGCCTTTGGCCCTATTGGAGAATATG
Organism: Picea engelmannii; assembly: GCA_009831015.1. Lineage (NCBI taxonomy): Eukaryota > Viridiplantae > Streptophyta > Pinopsida > Pinales > Pinaceae > Picea > Picea engelmannii. The sequence goes on from ML790966.1 coordinate 22,449, forward strand.
TTCTAACACCCTGAATTGCCCAGAGATTTGCAGTACAAACTCTCGCCAACAACCTACAAATACACTTTTATCCCATGGTCGAGACTGGTCCACATAGATCCCCAGATCTACGGCCTTCGTTGCTTCACAACTTCGACGTTCAGTGGTTTGGCTGTGTAATTTCCTTGTTACTCCCTGAGTGGTCAACGTTGGACTGACCACGGTATAGATCGGACGGTCAAGAGAGGTCCCGAAGCATCCTTGGATTGACAGTCCTTGTCGCTTCACGACTTCGACGTTCAGGGAAACTCCACACCTTTCATCCTGAATCACCCGAAGTGGGGTTTAGCCGAAGAGATGAATAATGATTGTATGACCGATAATCTTCCTTGGTTTGATCCAACGGAAGACATTTGGTAGAAGACAAGACGTGGCCCAATCAATTGGTGACACATGTCAAGGTCTATTTGACACATAAGGTCTATGAAAGTCACGGATCAGGGTGACATGTGGTGTTAGGAAGCTAGAGAGGTAGTAGTGGGGGCCCAGAGGGCCCATAGTGATAATAGTGGAGGCCATTCAATGTAAGGTGGACTAGGTCCACTATATTATTAAATAAGGCCCACTATGCTAATTAGATATAATAAATGGGTAGTTAGATATAATAAATGTAAGAGGACTTATTAGAAGGTTCTACTTCTAGAAGATTCATTCTCTAGAATGTTCTTAGGTGATGGTAGCACTATATAAAGAGGTTCAAGCAATGTAATGGGACATGCAGAGAAATATTGTATTTGGAGCTGAAGCTCATTAGGAGGTTTCCCCCTCGAAGAGGCAAGTGAACAGGAGATGATCCCTTCCATAATAGGATCCATTGTATGGTGTTGCTCTACCTCAAGAGTTTGGTAATAATAAAGTGTGTTTCTTCTATATTTCTCTTTGTATCTATTGTGTATTCAGTTTTTGTGGTGATTATATTTGTAGATCTATTCAGGTTCTTAACATGTGGCACACCTACTATGGGTCCACGTCACCCTAGGTGACATCATCATGTCATGTCACTCCAACCTTCGATGCTTTGGCGATATTCACATTCACTAACATGTCGAACCTCCTGGAGTAGGACTTCACTGGAGTGTTATATGCTATCCTTCCACTACTTGATCAGATGGTTGGGAGAGGTTATCAATGGACTCCCTAGATCAATGACTCACAACTCTAATTCAAAGGTCCCTTGGTCTCAATGTTAGGCCACTCCTAAAGGGACACCTATCAACCCAAAACATGGTGGCAAGATGTGTGGAACATGTCTTAGGTCACCAATATCTCTTTATTATGTCACAAGGCCACTACACATGGCATCACCAATACTCGACATGTGGAACCCCACGTGATCTCGATGTGATACGCACGTCCCTACGATCAAATGGTCGAGAGGGGTCCTGAAGGATCCTTATATCGACGACCCACATTACTTCGCGACTCCGATATTCGGGGGGTTTTGGTGGTATAACACCTCTTTTGTCCCAAAGTGGTCAACACCGGACTGACCATGACGTAGATCCAATGGTCAGGGGAGATCCTGAATAGCCTCATATCTATAGCTCGCGTTACTTCGTGACCGAGAGGTGGATCGAGGTTTAATAAGGGGATGAATCCTATGATAACGGGTAAATGACCACCAAATTTCGGTCAAACATCAAGTTACAGGTCCGACAGGTCGCCTTCTACGTATTTGGGTATTGCAATGTTCATTCACCCTGGAGCTCCGGAATCTTGGAGTCCCGAACAACTTAGCTCCTTTTTTAGTGTGGCGAAGGGTTCCAAGGCCCTGGTCCTATGGAACTCTGTCAAGCCTCAGAGGCTACACTCCTAACTCTTAGCCGAAATTTGGTTAAGTCTGTGGGCATGAGCCCCTGGTTACTTGGATGATTGGTTTGAAGAAAGCGCTTTCCATTCAAGAAACTCAATTTCTCAAACAAGGAAAGGAAATTCGAGGGATTGAATGGACCCAAACAATCTTGTAGAGTCTATCCCAATTCTTTACTTGTGGAATTGATCCCTTAGAAATCCCTTTGAGGAATTCTCTAACCAATACAGAGGCCAAATCCTTATGTCCCAAATTAATTTAGAACCCCATTACTTATGGTTTTCCTTTTCTAGGTAGAAGTAAGTAGAAAACCATTGACAGGGGACAATGGTCAAACTGTACCTCAAAATATTCGGTCGGCTAGACCGCCAAAGTCACAATTATCTAACATCCAAACAAGATACAATAATATACCATCATCCCTATATATCAAGGATGTATCTGTATAGAGCAAATACAAGCATTCAATCAGACATTTTAAATTCAAGTCTACAGTGTCTATGGAACACTTATCTATTACAGTCGATCACCAACCTACTGTCTGTGGGTGTTCGCCTTTCCACCCAATTGTAGGCGCATAGGCATTCATTCTTAGCGCTCTGGCCACCTTCGTGGCAAGTCATGATATCACAAGGGAAATTTTGCAATTTCTCAGAGATCCTTTCTCTATCACAGCCTCTACGAGGTTTATCAGATGCTCCCTAAGCATCAAACTTGTGACCTTCTGCTTAGGTCATGTTTTCTACAAACTCTCCGAGATCCTTTTTTGTGTTCTCTCCCTTTAACTAGAAAAAATTAATTCCTTTAGTTCTTCCTCTCCGCTGGACAACCTCATGTGCTATTCCTCTTTCTGAATGGTCTCCTTCTTCTCTTGCACGCCCTCTCCTTTTTCCCCAGGGAGGTTCTGGACCTATCATGTTCTTTCTGTCAGAAGAAATTCGGGTCAGTCTAGGTCTGCAGGAAAACTGCACTTTGTGGTAGTTCGGCCTGACAATTTTCTGTCTCCTCAACCAGACTCTCCATGCTTCCATTCATTAGGTTAGTTGATTGTTCAACAACCAGTCCTTCTTTCATTAACTGATTTTTCCTTGGGATCAGGATGAGGCTTATTATTTCAACAAAGAGAATTTGAGTCATTTTGACATAGTGAACCCTCTCTACAGTTTCTTCACTCTTTCCTCTAGTGATATCATGTCCAATGCTTCAAGGCTTCAGCCCCATAGTAAGTTATTGACAATCTAAACAATAATACTTTTACATTGTTCACATGCCATAGCATGGTAACCATAATTAATGATTAATTACAATTTGGGGAAAATAGGGGTATTACACCCCTTGTAGATATTTTACCACTTGATTGTTAGGGTCCTAACCTCCCTTACCCTTCAAGTAGATAGAATAATATGTTTTGATATGTAATAAAGGTCGTCGTTAGTAAATAAGGCCTATGTAATAATGTGAACACGTCTAATTAAGAAGACTTACTAAAAGGTTCCGTCTCTAGAAACTTCTTCCTTCAGAAAGTTCCGAGGAAGACATAAATAATATATATAGGGGTAGAAATCATGGAAAATCTTGTCTTGTGAAATCATTTTGTACTTGAGCTATAATCTATTGGAGGTTTCCCCCGCAAAGAGGAAAGTGAATTTTTCTCTCAAGATAGTAAATGTATCATCATTTTCATTTGTATTGTCATCATGCTTATTGTTTCATCTCTTTTTGTTAACTATTTTTGGTAATAATTTTGCTACTGCTCTACATATTTTCTTCTATTACCTTACAAGTAGAATCGAATCTCTTTCCTCCGCAGATTTTTATAATTTTTTTTAGGCTAGAGATGTGTTCCAACATCAATAAAGAACCATAATGATCTACCATTCAGTCGGCAAAACTGTGGTTTTGGAAGAATACATGCAAGAACTACACATGGTTTCACCTTGTTGGAAACCCCTCTAACCCCTATTGGTACCCCTTTGAGTAGTACCGCATAAGATAATACTTGAACCTAGAATTTCACTCCCTTCAACCCTCAAGTATATCGTGAGTCCTTTAGATATCTTGAAACCAACCATAGATCCTTGAATCTCCATTCAACCGCCTGACTGCTATAGTGGCACTGGGAGCAACACTCAAGAAAACTACTCGTGTGTACCTGGGTAATCGGTTAGTATGACCAAGGATACTATTGAATCTCCTTAGTTAAATCCTTGAGATATTGGGCCGAGTACTTCTTTTGGACCCCGAAAGTATATAAGAGAGCTACAACATAGGACAATCCATTCATGACAACATAAAAGAATCCCTGCAGAAATAGAAAAATATCAATTATCTTTCTAAGATTATGGCTTAGAGAACGATACATACAAATGATCAAGGAAATAATACATGAATAAAAGTACCTTAAATGCTTCTTATTGGGAGAACTGAAATGTAAGTTGCAACCTATCACAAGCGATTGCATGAAGCAAGACAATCACTAACAAGAATACAAGATGTACAAACCATTGCAAAGTAATGATTATCCAATACATATTGTACATATTGAAGATTGTGTTTACGCCATAATATGGTACCTCCACATGTCCTCCATTTTCATTATATAGTTGTAATCTTAGTATAAACACCTTCATCCCTAATTTCAACATTGGGTTAAGTATCTTTTGTCATTCATAGAAATGTATCAACTAACGTCGTAAGTAGGTTTACATGCTTGAGCCATCTAAAAGTTGTTATTGAACAGATGAATAAATTATAACATGTGAGAACATTTTAAATAGATATAGATACATGCCTTTTAAAACTTATGAAAATAGAAATGGCATGAATAAGTGGGGATGATGAACACTATTATAACATGCTTATTAGCCTTCAATCATCTAAGTTAGTTCAAAATGTATAAATGGGTAACAAGAAAAAAACTATAAATATAAGAAAAAAATGAATTAATTATTTATTATCCCATTTATTATGCATAGCTCAAATTCACACACAACACTTATCATAAAAGGATTGAAAGTGGAATCTCCAAATTTATTTTTCTTCCTATTGCCAACAAAAGATAAAAATGCTTTTAGGAACAATATTTTTGAATCTTCAATGATTGGACGTGATAGATTATAGCCTCAAATGGCATGTCTAACTACCGCCTAAAAATGTGACATGTACGCTCATTTGAAAAAAAAGTATAATACAAAAGTTAGTTTTTTTACCTGTAGTTTCTAAATAAAATATTGCTCAACCAGTAGAGTCGGCAATTTACAAGTCATCCATTCGATTTTGATAACTAACAGAGTCGGCCGGCAAACAAATTATAAGCCGTTCACTGGCGTTGAGGAATGATAACGTGTCGTCTGTTTAATGGCCAATCAAATGAAGACCCTAGCAGATCGACCTTACATTCGCTATTGTTGATGCATGCCTGTCATGTCTTCAACTACGATGCCTTCACGCTAAGTTTCTTCTCACATGGTAAAAATATAACAGTACTCAATGACTCTACGGTTCAGATATTGTGCCGAAAATATCCTGATCAAATCGGTACCCTTTTCTTTGATATTATTATCTATAACTTCTATTTGAAATCTTGCACTTAAACGAAGAAATCAACTCAGAATTGAGCGAGCGATACGTGGATGAAATCAGATTGATATCCACCAACTTCAAATGAAGATTCTAAAAAATACCTTGTTATCATTGGTTGTCGTATCAACGTGGCGCTTGTATTTCGTATTTGACTTCTTTCCATCTCTTTTCCAGTTTTTGTCGATAGAATTTTGAGTGCAATCCCACGCGACAAGGCTTTGTCATTGCTTTTGTATGCAGTTTTGGCATCAATTTCAACCCTAATTTGGTATCAGTTGGGGAGCCCGCACAGTTGGCCTTTTGCCGCTGGTGAGCTGCTCCGAAAGTTCAGTAGCCATGCCCATCTCCTATATGAATAAACGTCATGCAGGTTCTAAATCATCAGTTCCACTGCCTTTTAGTAATATCAGTCGTCAGAGACTACAAGAATTTGCTCTGTTAAAGCTGCCTATAGATCTGTAGAAAATGTTGAGTATGACTTATACCCGTTCTTCCAATTCCAGCAATACAATCTTCTGTCGCTCCGACTGTTTTGCGGATCCAGTAGACGGTCCGAAGCCATCCCTGAAAAATCCCAGGAAAGAAGTTTGTAAAGTGAATGACATGAAACCGCCATTGAGAATTTCACGGCGACAGAGGACGTTGTGTGAGGTCTACAGTGTGCAATCCCAGACTGTTGTCGAGAAAGAGTCGATGCACGAGAGGCCTGCTATTAGTGATGTACCGATTAAAGGAGTGCCCATTTTTGTGATGCTGCCTCTGGATACGGTGAACGCCAATGGCACCCTCAATCGAAAGCGCGCCCTGAATGCTAGCCTCATGGCGCTGAAAAGTGGAGGAGTGAAAGGCGTAATGGTGGACGTGTGGTGGGGTTTGGTGGAGAAAGATGGCCCCCGTAACTACAATTGGTCTGGATATAAGGAACTCATTGAGATGGTTAGCAAGCATGGGTTGAAGCTTCAGGCTGTAATGTCTTTCCACCAATGTGGAGGAAACGTTGGCGACACTTGCAAGTAAGCGTATTGCCCTAATCTTTCTAAGCCTTAACCTTAATGTCCTGTGAGTTATGCATTTTTTTTTATATATAGGTGTGCATCAGATAGACATGAGAGAGTGAATTATGTGCTAGCTATATATCCCCAGATGTGTTATGCACCAAGATATCAAATTCTTCCTACTGTGCTCAATATCAATGTTTTAGCACCCACAACAACTTAACTACCTAGTCGATACCATAGCATTGAGAATTTTTATGTTTGGTCCCATAACAGTCGGGAATCCAATTCAATTTGTAATTAGTATTAGCTCTAGCTAATTAAATACCCGGCTCAGCTATTTGCGGAGAATCTTGAAAAAGTTTCTTAGCGCTTAGCCATTCCTCTTCAGATCAGGGCAGAATTGTGGCACCGGGAGTGGTGATGCACCTCAAAGTTTGTTGGGCGAAAACGAACACAGAAATTCTGAAATGGGAGTTTCAGACTCATGTTTATTATGTTAAGGCGGTCATTGTGCTTTACTTATACTGCTGTTTGTTCTGCCTTGGATGTAGCATTCCATTACCTCGTTGGGCTTTGGAAGAAGTCGAGAGAAATCCAGATATGGTATACACCGATAAGGCTGGAAGGAGAAACAAAGAATATATTTCGTTAGGGTGCGACACCCTACCTCTGCTCAAGGGAAGAACGCCGATTCAGGTATACGCAGATTATATGAGAAGTTTCAGAGATACGTTCAGAGATATGCTCGGAAAAGTCATAGTGGTATGCCCATCTAATTCTCTCTCCAATTAATTGAAACATAGATTTCCATTTCAAGTCTTGGATTGATCTGAATAGGTTCTTTTTATTTCCTTCCTGAGACTGCAARTTTGATATATATGCAGGAAATTCAAGTTGGAATGGGGCCTTGTGGGGAGCTGAGGTATCCCTCATATCCTGAAAGCAAYGGCACCTGGCRCTTCCCTGGGATTGGCGAATTTCAGTGCTATGACAAGGTAAATCAGCTTTAGTTTTCCTGAACAGTGGGAATTTCAAATCTGTGATACGAATAGCAGATTCCAATATTTTTATTTATGACCTCCTTAAAACTGTAACCACCTAAATGTTTGAAATCCAATTTTTGTACAGTACATGAAGGCGTCTTTAAGAGCCTGTGCAGAGGCCGTTGGCAAGGGCGACTGGGGGCGAGACTACCCTCGCGATTCAGGGAATTATAACCAGTTTCCGGAAGACGCTGGCTTCTTTAGGAGGGAAGGAACATGGGACACTGATTATGGCAGATTCTTCCTCAATTGGTATTCGGAGATGCTACTTGCTCATGGTGACAGAATTCTAAGTGCTGCAGAGGGCGTTTTCAGGGGCAGCGGTGCCAAATTATCTGGAAAAGTTGCAGGGATCCACTGGCACTACGGCTCAAAATCTCACGCTGCAGAACTGACTGCAGGGTACTACAACACTAGACAAAGCAATGGGTATCTTCCCATTGCTCGTCTGTTTAAGAAACACAGAGTTGTTCTCAACTTCACCTGCTTTGAGATGAAAGATCAGGAGCAGCCACAGCATGCACGGTGCAGTCCAGAGGGGCTTCTGAGGCAGGTTACAGAGGCTACCAGGAAAACAGGTGTGGCCCTTGCTGGAGAGAATGCGTTGCAGAGGTTCGATGGAAGTGCGTACGCCCAAATCATACACAATTCAAACCTCAAGCTGCATGGTACTAACTATAACAAGTCCCAGATGTGTGCTTTCACGTATCTGAGGATGAACAAGCAAATGTTTCAGAGCGAGAATTGGCATCGCTTCGTGTGGTTTGTAAGGAATATGAGCGAGGGACGAACACTGGGGCATGGAGAAGAGGATCGCTGTCAAACTGAGGTCAAGTTCAGTGCCGCTGCGAATCTGAGAAATGAAGCCTCAGCTCTTATGCATGCTTAGAAACTCAACAAATATCAAATCACACACGAAAGTTTATCTGTAGTTTTGAATCTGCCCACCACCAAAGTGCATAATCAAGGGGATGTATTATATGTTAACGGGAAAAAACTGTTCTTTCCAAAATTATCAAAAGAAATTGTATAATGTCCATAAGAAAATATTAAAATTCAACGCAGAATAAAATATGCTTGTCAATAAAACGTCCCAAGCGATCCATGGTCATTTCCATTCGAGGAGGCTCATGTATTATCTCTGGAATACTCTACACATTGTATAATTATTTATAGGAGTAGAGTACTTTACTCAAGAGCTTGTATAAATAT
>ML790966.1:35307-48420 GCA_009831015.1 Picea engelmannii
CCTGTTTTTTGTTGGGCCATACTCCTATGTATACCTGATTTGCTTACGATATAAAACCGTAACCAACTGCTAACTCCCAGGACCAGCCTTACCATGTTCTAGAATTTTAGCACAGACAAGAAAAGCCCTTACCTTGCTGCTGTTCTGCCTTGCAAGATAACATAAGCATTCCATTGATTTGAGCTGAATTGACTCCAATTGAAAGGATGTTAACGCTAATATTCTGGGGATCAAATTCTTGTCTTCAACTATCTGACTGCAGGAGCTCCTTTCCTGACATAAATTACAGAGCTCTACGAGGGTCGCCTCTATCTCTTCGCCATCGCCTCCTCCGGACGAAACCAATGTCTCTGCTGCATTTTCTAATCTGAATATGATTCCCCAACCGACTACATAACTTTCAAAATTTGCAGTCAAAGCATTTACAGATATGGCATTTATGGCATTTATGRAACTATAATTTTRTAATTTTAAAAATYTGAAAGTAATCGGGCTGTCAAATTCCAAATGCTCCGCCGTATATATGGCATTTATGGCATTTATCAAACTATAATGAAAACAATAATGAAAACATTTATCAAAGCTCAAACTATAATGAAAACATTTATCACATTTATCAAAGCAGTAAGAATTGGCCTGGGAAGAAGTGAAGCCGGCAATAAGACTTCAAACTTCCCAGCCAATCAAACTGTGACAAATCCATAAATTTTTTATTAAAAAAATTACGGATATAAATTTCCTATGTTAAACATTAGCATTTTTACAAAAATTTCGAAGTCAACCTTCAACTAATTGAAAGTCAGCGATGAACTCATCGCTATAGTCCCTGCCCTTGGCCTTCCGGCAGGGACTAAAAAGGCGTTGGAGATATTAATTACAAGTCCAATGTTTTAAGTTTACATCAATTTTGTTTTTCAGTTTGTCATGACAAGCAAGGAGCGTTATTAATGAGCTGATCTTTAATCTATCTAAGTTACTTTATTTAGAAAGAGTCAATCGAATTTATTGAGTTCATTAGCTTCTATATGAAGTCTCAATCTTAGTCTTTATATATTTAGAGTCTGTAAAGAATATATTTCTGAGTCTATAAAGAAGTTGATAGTTAGGAGCAACAACAACTGATAGTTAGGAGCAACAACAACTGTGTAAGAAGTTTGAGAAGTTTGAGAGCACAAGCTCTGTTTTTAAAAGATTGCAGAAGTTGTTGGAGCTGAATCTCTGCAAAGTAATTTGTAAGCAAAGCGCAACATTCAAGTTGGTAATATATTTATAAGTATTCTGTGTTTTGTTATGTTCAAACACTTTGAAAATATCTTCTCTCTGTATCTGTGCAAGCTTAAATAGGTTCATAAGTTCTTGAATTTGCACTGAAAATATATATGTGAGCTTATGTGCTGAGAGTAGCACAGTGTTAAGAAATTATATTATTAAGTGTTATCATCACAACACATAGTCTAGAAATTGCGCAGTAAGTTTTGAGTGCTCAATGATGAAGTATTGTACTGCATAGTCTTTGTAAGTGTGGCGTGTTGAGTGAGTGTGCACACTCTATATTCAAGATCTGGTATCATAGCATGTTTACCAGAGTAGGTTTTAAGAGAAGTTTCAAAGAGCATCAACTCTGTTGTAAGGTGACTGTTGAAATTATAAATCATGGCTTCTACTTCGAATCTTGAACCTTCCACTTTTACAGGAAAACATTATGAGTTATGGTCCTTGACCATGAAGGAATTATTTCAGAGTGAGCATGTGTGGGAGATAGTTGAAAACGGCTATGTGGAACCAACAGATCATGCAACATATAATTCCCTCACACAAGTTGAGAAGGATGCTTTGAAAGATCAAAGGATGAAGGATGAAAAGACAATGTTTTATATACATCAAGCCATGCATGAGAGAATACTCCCAAGAGTTGCAACAACAACACAAGCCAATGAAGCATGGAACATATTACAAACTTCTTATCAAGGTATGGACAAGGTCAAGACTTCAAGATTACAAATTCTTAAAAGATATTTTGAAACTTTGTCAATGAAAGACAGATTCAGTAGATTCCTTTTACACCCATGGTATTCTCCTGATTGATTTAGATTTATGAGCAGAGAGAAATGAAACCAAATATTTATGAAATTAACACAGAGAAACAATGAACAATAATAGAGATACAATAAAACTTGAATTCTATTAAATAAGAAATGTGTTGAAAACAGTTAAATGCAAATTGAAAAGAAACTTGTTAGAATGGTGGAAGCTTATCTCTGAGAAGAGATGTGACAGCTACGCTCATTCACAAGAAGGTGAGTACAATGAGGTTCTGAAATCCTTTTTACAATAAACATAAATGCCAAAACCCTAGACATTCAAAAACCTAACCCTAGGAGATGAAGTGTCAAAAGTCATGTGGGCCCAGTTGGGGTAAGTTAGTACATCAACTTCTCAGGGTCTTAAATTTTGCATGTGATCTCCATTAAGGACATACAATAGCTCTTTGGAAAGGTATTGACAAGGAGATTCATTTAGGAGGCTCAATAAGATCCTTTGGATATCATCGAGGTGCCAAAATGGCCCCTGAATTTGAAGAACCAAAAAATGCTAAAACTAGTAATTTGCCAAAAAACTGTTTTGAGCCAGTTGGACAAGGTGGGTGGCCATCAAGATCCTCCTGGATCACCGATAAATCAGATTAAGTCTTATGGAGAAACCATAGAGGATAGGAAGGTTGTTGATAAGGTACTTAGGAGTCTTCCTCTTAAATTTGATTCTCTCTTTATGAGTTTAGAAGAGAACAAAGACTTGAGTAAATTTAGTCTAGTTGAGCTACAAGCCTCCCTCATTAATCATGAACATAGATTAAGTAGATTAAATATGTCACTATAAAATGAATTTTCCATGTAGTCATCTATAAGCCATGGAAGAGGAAGGGGGAGAGTTAACTCTAGAGGTAGAGGAAGGAGTTCTTCTAGAGGAGGACACAATAGTAGTTCTGCAAATACTAGTGGAAGAGGTGAAAATCAAAATACCAGTTAGCGAAGTGGTCATAGATTTGATAAATCAAAGATTTAGTGCCATGTATGCACATTATGCATATGAATGCATGAAGAGACAGTATAATTAGAACAAGCTAGGTCAAGATCAGTCAAACAATGCAAATAATCCCCCCAATCCTATGTTTATGGCACGTGCTGAAGAAATGCCTATTATTTCCCCAGTTGAATGCATTGTTGCTCAAGAAAGTCCATGTGGCATATGGTATTTATACGCAGGCTGCAGTAATCACATGATAGGAAAGTTTGAATTGTTTTCTAGTTTGGATAAGTCAGTCCAAACTAAAGTTACACTTGGAACCAATATCCAAGTCATTGTCTTGGGTAAAGGCAATATTAATATTTTAACTAAACAGGGGAGCAAAAGGTTATGCCTTATGTATATTATGTTTCTAACCTAAAACATAATTTGATGAGCATAGAACAACTATTACAAAAACGATATAGAATCTATATGGAAGATAATCACTCTGTGATTGTGGACACATATCCAAGCAATCAACTTGTCATAAGAATTCAGATGACAAGCAATATAATGTTTCCATTGACATTTAAGCCAGCCATGAAGAGAAAAACAATGAAAGTTTTTTATAAAGCAAGAGATGTGCACTCTGAAACTGCATTTAAAGAAGAAAGCGAAGAAGTAAGTGCACAATGTTCTAAAGAAGAAAAAGGTAGTGCACGCAATTCCAAGAAAGAAGAAGACAGTGGCTCAAAGTTGCAGGCAACATTCCAATATGAAGTGCAGGATGATTCATGGTTGTGGAATTTCAGATTTGGACATTTAAATTTTCGAGATCTGAAGTTGTTACACAGAAAGGATATGGTGAAAGGTTTTCCATTAATTGAAAAAAATAAGGAATATGTGAACATCGTATCTTTGGAAAACAACATAGAGAGTCATTTCTAGGTGGCAAGTCATATAGAGAAAAATCTCCACTAGAAATTGTACATTCAAACATCTATGGACCAATGCAAATGCCATCTATAGGGGGAAACACCTATTTTCTTACATTTATTGATGATTTCTCAAGAAAAACATGGATTTACTTTCTAAAACATAAATATGATGCATTTGGTTGTTTTCAACAATTCAAATCACTTGTGGAGAAGCAAAGTGGTTATTACATCAAGCTTCTAAGAACTGAAATAGGTGGTGAATATGTTTCAATAGATTTTTATAACTTTTGTAAAGTTCATGGAATTCACAAGCAATTCACTGCACGATGTTGATGATTGAAAACGTCAATGTAATTTCGCCGCAAAGTATTGCTAAAGCCTATTATTATATAAGACTAAATAATAGTAGTAGGTGGGACCCCCTTGAATTGGAAGATCATATATGTTCATTTTCGATGTTTTGATAATGTGCTACAAAGGTTTACATGGTTGATGAGATATTGTTTTCATTGGTATGAGCCGAGCTTTGAGATGTTGTTCCTTCATATCACTGCAGCCTGCTATTCATTTATGGTATTTATTTTTCTCACACCTGCACAACAAACATGTTAGCGAATTTGTATGAAAAACAATTAGAGGAAGGAAAAATACTATAACACATGCAAGAAAGGGACCTAGTTCTGCGATACCACATGCATGAAAATACTTGTTGATTGTTGTTGAACCCTAGATAACGAGAAAATGGCTATGAAATTGTGTGAATTACATTTTTTATGTGCATATGGTTGAAACGTTGGAGGCGCACTTGGCAAGTGTTATTGTAAAAGGTCATGCAATGGGAAATGGAATTATCTAGCCGATTTACATATGGTATTTGATAGTTTGAGTGTCGAGGGCAATATTGACAAGTTAATGGTGCTATTGGTTATGCAATGACTGAATTATATGGCATTAGAATTATGTTATGGTGTAAGTCATGGTATGGGGTTTTAATATGGTGATAGTCTCGATACATGTTGATTAATGGTCTTAATGGAGAATTGTTAGCATGCACTATTTGAGTTAATGAGGTGTGGGTGGAGGCAATGTGCATTTACTGCACCCCACCTTTACCAATCCTGTTGGCCACCACCATAATCGGACTATTGTTTGATCTTTCTACTGTGTTCATGGTCTGAAACTTTAGAAGGGTGAAACCGCTCGACCACCTCTCCTCTTAAGGATTTCGATTAACATGTATGTTTTTTTTTTAGCCATTCTTGACTCCGCTCTGGTTATGAAATGATTGCTGGCTGATATGTAAGGGTTTGTGTTCATCCTGAGTGTTGCAACTGTGTGAAATTTTGGAAAATGAATGGTTTTTCTTGCATTTGTTTTGAGTTTGTAGAATTTATCAGTCTCCCTGATGGTGGCTCTCTGTTACTACTGGCTTAGTTGGAGTTATTTTGGTTGTTGAGTTGCTTGGCCGACTGTCCCCACGCGTGTGCATTACTTGTCTAGTCTCTATTTTTTGGGGGGGTTTAACGGTTGGAAGCATCATTCATCATTGCTTTTGTTGATTTGGGAAATGGTCGATTTCCTCACCAAAAGCCACGAAATCACTCTCTTATTCTTTCTTGGCCTCATCATCACCTCAGTACTGGGGTTGCTTAAGAACCATAAGGATTACACCTTGTGTGCATTAAGCTTCTCTATCAATCGGTTGGGGCCTCGCTCCTCTGTGATAACCCTCCTATCTCAGACTTGACATATATCCACAAATAAATCGTGGTTCCTTCTGTGCATGCATTGCTAGTATCAGGTTTTGTTACATTAAAAGAAGTTGGCTCCAATTGTCCTATGTTAGTCACAATGAGAACTGTTAAATCTACAAGTCCGAGGGTGACATGGAGCACCAGCCTGGCCTGTAGGGTTTACCACTTGTGTATTGGATGGCCTTATATCACCGACCATTTTGAGTACATATCCGTCCAATTGGTTAAGTAACAGTCGTGATAGTTTGGCATTCGATTACTGTTCTGTGATAATAAGGATAAACCCTTCATTTCCAATTGCAGTTTCACAAAATGCAGTCACTCTCCTCTTATTAATACTCAGTATTGGAACAACCTTTGCTCCAATTCAATAGGATGCGTGGGTACGCATAGCTACTACAGTTTGTTCGCTTGATTGATTTTCTCCCACAGTGGCGAACTGTTGACTGATATGCAGTCACTAGTAATTACACTTATAGAGTTTTGAATGATGGTTGGCATTGGTTACAAATGCTGAGTGTTGTTCACACCTGTCGCGCTCTGTGAATGATGTTTTGCAAAGTGAATTATTGGGCGAGGTAACTATGGTCTTCTTTGGGTACAAATGATTATTGGACTGGATATATCTACTGCAGCTTTTCGTTTATTGGTTGAATAGGCTTGAGTATGCACAACCTGGTCAACCATGAGTGACTAAATCAATAGCTCAACACAATATACTGAATTATATCGTGATCGTATATTTGTTGTGTGATTATTGGAAATGTTACACTGTGGGATTTTGTCAGTTGTACACTGTGTGTAGTATGGATGACTTGTTTTCATACTCAGTGATACCCATTGAGTTTTAAGCACGTTATTTATTGCAATTGGCCACTGTTGATGAAACTCGTGTTGGGTAGCTGGCTCAACTATTAAAGTCACATTGGATTGTTTGTTTACAAGGGAAGAACTACATTTCCTGGGAAAATTACTCCTGCATAGCTTGTGTCTAATTGATGGCTGTTGGTTATATAATAAGTTGTCATTTTCAGACATGTAAATTTGATCTTTAACTACATATATATATGAGAACGAATATCATTGCAAAATTTGATGGGCTCTATTGAAACAATAGTATCTTCGTTGAAAACATAACTGTCGAGTATAGTCGCGGATTGAAGAAATGCTTGGACAGTGGTTGATTTTGATAGTAACAGATTGGAAATGGAGACTATTCGTAAATTATTATAAAATGCAGATTGTGGGAACAATGCCTCTTACAAATAATATGGAAAACTTATTGTTTTGCAATAGCGTTGTGTTAAGTTTTTGATTAATGAACAATAAACTAGATAAATGTACATGGATTGTTATTTAGTCAAATGATTGTTGATTGGATGGTGCATCTAGTCTTACTACAAAATGTTTTATGGATCGTTTGATTAATTTCATGAACAATATAATCGTTTTCTTCCCCTTCCATGATCTCACTTTCCACTAATTACAAACCCTTCACATATCCCATATCCTTCTTCACCCCCTATTCTAAAATTGATTATAGCCAAGGGAAATTATGTGTTGAGATAGATGAAAGTGGCAGTGTTTTGGGTGGACTGCAGTGATGTTTTATTGGCTTGTTTTACAGTTGATTGTTGTTGTCATTGATAAGTGACCATTTCTTCTCCCTTTCATTATATCATTTTTTTCGCTAATTACAAACCCCTCATGTATCCATAAACCCTTTTTCACCCCCCTGCTCGTTGATTAACATTAAATCAATTATATGGATTGGATTGCATGAGCCTGATACATTCTGAGCCAAATTTATTTCGTATTTTTAAGAGTTGTCATGCATGGTATTTAAAAGACTATTTTCTAATCGATTACACATGTAGGATGAGTTTTTTCAGTCGGAGAATCCATGGCCAAGGAAACAAAGGTAGAGGTAAATAGAACCAAGGCCAAAGAAGGCCCAAGTTCTCCATACATTTTGATGTTGATTCAAAAGAGCTTGGCCAATTGTTTCACGCCGGATTCTTTAACTGGATTGGGGAGGGAATAGTAAAATCTAGGCCTGAAAGGCCTCCTTTCCAAGACCCACAAGCCCCCGGTATCCCTATACCTCCTCATGTCTCCTTACAACCTGAGGTCCCTGAAAATGATGGATGGCAGGAGATTGTCGACTTGACAGTGTCCCAACATCGTGGCTGGCCCAACTTGACCTTACCTACTCCTCCACCTTTGAACCCCATTGTCCAAGATTCCCCTAACCACTCGCCTATGTAATCCTCCCATGCTAGCTAGATATTGAAGACTAAAGCCCACCATGCATTTGATAAAGGAAAATCCACTCCTTCCCCTTCTTCACCCTCCGTTGATTCTGACAAATCCGTGTCTTCACGGATGCATTTGAGGGATGATTGTTCCCATGTGATTAGTGAGATAAATCCTAAAGGTTCTGCCCAACCTAAAGAAAATTCGGGAAAATCAAGAGGTGACAACAGCAACCAAGGAAGGGTTGCATCATAGACTGAGAAATATGGCTTTTGAATTTTATGTTATCTATTGTTTTATGACAGTTGACTTCATGGATTTTGGACATCATGTTTTATTTTGAATATCTGAGTATTATTTTGAAATATTTTCAAATTTCATGAGCTAAAATTTCCAAAAGTAAATATGTTGATGAGAGGAACAAGGAGGTGTGTTTGCTTAACTAATGGTTATGTTATAATTGTTATATTGTTATGAACTAAAATGAGTCACAAGGGGTCCCACCTACTAGTTATTATTTATTTATGACCCTATTATGATTATTCCCCCCCTCCCCCCCTAACTAAGGTTAGTTGAGTCTTTAGTTAGCTTAACTAATGAGTTGGTTCAACTACTTCAACCAATTCTAATTTGTTAAAAGAAAAAGAAAAGGGAGGAACAAGTGGAGTATAGAAGCATAAGCATGCTAAGGTTTTCTCTTTGAGTTTATGTTGAGATAGTTAAGTTTTCATTCATTCATATATTCATCACAACCTAATTCTCTTTTGTGATAGCAGGGTCTTATTGTAGACAACAATATTCAGGGCTGAATCAAATCATCCAGACACTTGTTTTTTAGAGGTGTTGATCTATCTTTGATAGTCTCTGTATACTTGTATGTTTATGAATTATTTTTCATGATTGATAAAGGCTATTGTGCAGAGTCGAGTGGGAAACAATCTGTGGCAAGCTGATCCATATTTTTAGAGTTCAGTTTTGGTTTTCTACTAGAGTTCCTTTTGTATGTTTCATCGGGGACGTCTAAGTTTGAATTTGGTCCAAGATTTTTGTATGAGATTTTGTAAAGAAATGACTCTTTGGTGAATTAGAATGAAATAAAGGATTTCTTTATGTCTCAACTGTCTTGATTATAATCTTGGTGTGTTTTCTTCTGTTCTTACATTTGTTTCAACAACTGTTATGTTCAGAAAATTACATAAAAAATGAATTTCCAGCAAGCTTTTTTTTGATAAAAGACTAGCCTAAGCACTTGTAATTAATACTTGTGAGTTAGGAAATTATTTTTGTTGGCTATAAACTTAGGGTGATATTCCCGTCTACTTTGATTTAGCCAATTAAAGTCTGAAAATGCTTGAGTAAGATCAATCCATATCTTTTCCTCAACATTTATTTGGCGACCATACTGGGGAGATCTTCAATATCTCTCTGGTGAATTTTTATACTCGATTTTCATCGATACATCTTTCTTTTTCCGATTCTGATTCTTTGACTGTTTTTCTATTAATGATTGTTCCTACTGCAAGGCAGCCCAATATTGAACCCAATCTTCAAGACCAAACCAACATTGTTTTGAGCTTGTTTAACACCATTTTAGACACTGCTAGAACCTGTGCCGAGCTTAACCATTTTTGGGCAGCAATTGAATGATATATTAGCGTTCAAGAACAATTGGAAGTTAGACATAGGAAGCCTAGAAATCAATAGGAACCTTTTGTTTCTTCAGTTTTGGCCTTTCTTTCATGTCCTTTGATTCTTATGCTTCTAGAAGAAGAAGAGGCTTGTCACCTGAAATCAGTCCTATCATTGAAATATGAAGGAGAAACATTGTGTTATCTGCCCGAAAAGGTGCTCTAGGGAGAAATTTATCTGATTCATCCAACTCATCTTTATTTCCCTCATCTATCACTCACAAGCTCTGGTGGAACTAGAAGTGCTCCATCTTCCCAATCTTCATCGTCATCAGTGATTGGTAGCTTGTACAACCACCATATCCCTGTCCAATCTACTATGAACCCCACCAAAGTCATAAAAAAGTATGGACTTTTTTAGTTCGAAGAAGATGCCACAACTACACCGTGGCATGTTTCCTCTCCTCTTAACCTAACACCTGCTACTCGTCCACTTCCAAAGTTCAAGGAGCACCTACCTAAGTTTTTGGGGAATAACACTATCAGTACCAATGAACACCTACTGGCATTTTCTAATGCTTCTCATAACATAGGGGCCAACGACAATGACACTTGCATGTGCTTGTTTGTCAATTCCTTGGAGGGGAAGGCTGGAGCCAATTTCTTTGACCTTCCTCCTAAGATCCTATCTACTTGGGAGGAGTTAATATATTGGTTCTGATCCACTTACAGGCAATCCAAAAACCTAGCTGAGAAGTTAAGGGAATACAATAATGTTACCTACAAAGAGGGTGAGACTATCAAGTCTTTCAACTTGCGTTTCACCAAATTGTACAATCAAATCCCCGAGGTAATACGCCTCCAGAACCAAGCCTCATTCATGCATTATTAAAATTCATTGCCTTCTCCTTACCATCATAGGATTGAGGAAAAGGCCATTGATAATCTCGGCTCCACCCTGCATACTTGCTCCGAGTATGAAGAATAACTCAAACGAAATGGTTTACCACAGGGAGAATCAGTTAGACAGATAGATATGTCCACTCTCTTACAGCTAGTACAAGACATGAAAAATCATATGATAGCATTTGAGTGGAAGGGTACTGTCTCCCCTCTCACCCCTGGAGCTTCATCCTCTTCTGCCCCTCCTTTTAGAACTCCAGTTGAAAATAATTTTCATCCCAAAGCTATCTTGCCTAGGAGTTGGTGTAACATTTGTGAGGAACACCATGAAGAAACCACGTGTGAGATAAAGAAGAGCGCCAAAGAGAAGAGTTTTGGTAAACGAAAAGAAGCTACTATTGTTTTCCTAGATTTTTCCGAACCAGAAGACGTCATGGTCATCAATACCAGGAATAAGGCCTACGCCCCAAAAGGCAAATCTGACCCTCCTCCCAGTTATTCTAGCCCGAGCTCATCCTCAACCTCTGTTACACCCCAGGTCCCCAAGGTTCCCGAGAATCAAAGAATCATTCCCTCTCCCCCCTCTTCCAAATACAATATCCTAAATCATTTGGCCAACATCAAAGCAGATGCAACCCTCCTAGACATGGTTGTCATCCCTGAACAACAGATGCATCTGAAACAATTCATGGAAGGAAAGGCTTTCGTTGTAGCCACTCTTTCCAAAGAGGTAAACAAAGATGATTCTTTTGTAAATAAAGTAGGTGTACATAACTTTAGATACCCTGTAAACCCACCCCCACCCTTTTATATTTTTGTAAATATCATGGATAAGATCGCCCATTGTTGACTCATTGATGGTGGTTCAGGCCCAAGTGTCATGTCGAAGATTATTATGGAAGAGATGGGCATGTCTTGTACAAACAAAAATGCCAGAAGAATTCTCTCCTATAATAGTATACAACAAACAAACATAGATGAGATTAAATATGTAACCTTAGTTTTATGCGCTCACCCTGAGATAAGGAAAACCCTCATCATTCAGGTGATTGATATGCCTTTGAGAAATTATTCAATTATCTTGGAGAGATATTGGCAAGCCCTAATAGGAGGATACCTCTCACTTGATGGGACACATTTATCCAGTCCTCGGAATGGTAAGAATATCATAGTCCTTAGGGAGGGAATAATTTCTCCCTACATAGAGAGTGTTCTGCAATCTAGCATAAACTATATCGAAGAAGACCTAGGAGTGTATTCCATCTTCGCTGAGGATGATAACATTCTTGTGGAAAAAATCGATTTAGATGATGATATATGGCATATGCACTTTGATGGTTCATGCTCCAGTGAAGGTAATGAGGCTAGAATTATCTTGGTTCTCCTGTAGGGAAAATTCATAATCTACCATACAGATTGGAGTTTGCTTGTTCAAACAATGCCGTTGAATTCGAAGCCTTGTTGTTAGGCATTGAGAATGCCCTTAATTTGTTGTGGTAACCTTTCAGTTTTTGGAAATTCTGAGCTTGTTTTGAACCTGGTATGTAAGACTTGCTCTCTTAGAGACAAGAAAATGGAACAATATTCCCAAATTGTTTGGAATCTTGTCTCAAACCTTCTATCTTTTAACATCACTCATGTTAAGAAGGAGTTGAATTCAATAGCTGATCGGTTAGCTGTCTTTGCAGCCTCACCTACTCAGCAACTCTTGCCTTGCTGGCCTGATTGCGCTTTTCAATCTCTATATCATTCATATATTCTTGACTATGTAGGATCTTGGAAGGCACTCCCTGGCGATGAGAGCATTTGTGCTATCACCCAAGATGAACCTCTTAAGCCCGAGGAAATTATATCCATAGAAAATAATAGGATTCCTGATGGCTTGAATCCTCCCAAGAGTTCATTTTCATTGAGTGTTGGAGGTGACGAAAAAAAGAAGAAGGAAGAGGAGTTACAGTTGGAGGTGGTTGAAGCCATCTCCATGAAAATTAAGACACCTGGATCTTCATCGAACATTGAAATAAATGTCTAGGGTTCTAATAAAAAAGAGATGAGGTCTGCTGAGTTACTTGGTGGATTTCAAAAGGTTTTTTCTTGGTTTAACATGGATCTTTGTGGTTTTGATCTAGGTATTGTTCAGAATACTATGAAACCAGCTAGGCAAAAATGAAGACTTCTTAACTTTGCACTAAAAGAAACCTTTCAAAAGGAGATGAGTGATTTCTTAAGGACTGGAATGTTTTCTTTAGCCCTCCTTGGATGGGTTTCAAATTGGGAACCTTCTTCGAAGACCACCGGTAATATTAGAACCTGTGTTAGTCTTTGAACTTTCAGACAAGCAGTTGTGAGAAACCCGCTACTTCCTCCCAATATGAAAATGTTTCAACAATAGGTTGTAGAGTTAAGGTTGGAGCCCTTACTTGACAATTAGTTTGGTTGCAGTAAAATCAAGGTAGAAGGGGAAAAATACTCACAAAACCACTTTCATTACTAATTGCAATACTATGACTTACAACTGCCCGCCTTCTAGTTTATTTGATACAGGTATCGCCTTAAAAGGGCCTATACACTCAACTTTCAACGAATGGGTCAGTCTCCATGCCTATCTTGATGATTTAATCGTATGCG
>ML790966.1:48520-63640 GCA_009831015.1 Picea engelmannii
TTGATAGGCTATCATTGACTTCGTCAATAATAGCATTGATCTTATGCTCATATATATGTTTAAGAGATAGCCTTTAAATATTTATGAAGTACTAACCCACTGCAAGCACATTCTAGTTTTCTCTTTGTCTTGTCTCGCAAACAAGTGTATTTTGTCAGTGGATTGTTCTCTTTGACTATCTCTTCTTGGGCAACAATCTGTGAAAGGGGTTTTCCTTGACTTGACCTTTACCTTTTAGCCTTTCTCTAACCCAGATTGCCTTAGGGACGTCTCCCTTGGACTTTCCCTCCTAAATAGAAAGAGCTCCCCATTGAGGTGACAGTGGGTGGGGAAGCTCCTGTTACGTCGGTTTCAAGCCCTGACTCAAGCTCTTGGACCTCTCCTACAAACCGTGCGATAACAGGGCCCTTGAAATTGTTACATTTTTTGTTGTTGTCTTATAAAGAATTGGCTGTCCACTTCTTCTTGCCTTTTCTCCGTCCATTGAGATCTTAAGAGTAAGTCTATAAGTATTCCTCCTTAAGGGATAAATGATTATGCATACAGTGGTTAAACCCCTCATACTTAACACTTTCCATGAATTATTCCCAAATTCCCGATCATCTCTCCATTAAATACGCTCACTTCCCCCTGTTGCATAATCATTCGAGTGATGTCTTCTTGAGATTACTGTTCTTGGTATGTGAAACCATGAGTTATGAGTTCTAAATCTGTTCAAAAAAAAAATTCCTTTGGAGTCACCAGTTTGTTGGCAATTGAAAACGTCAACATAATTTCACTGCAAAGTATTGCTAAAGCCTATTATTATATAAGACTAAATAATAGTAGTAGGTGGGACCCCTTGAACTGGAAGATCAGATCTGTTCATTTTCGATGTTTTGATAATGTGCTACAAAGGTTTACATGGTTGATGAGATATTGTTTTCGTTGGTATGAGCCGCGCTTTGAGACGTTGTTCCTTCATGTTATTGCAATCTGCTATTCATTTATGGTATTTATTCTTCTCGCACATGCACAACAAACATGCTAGCGAATTTATATGAAAGACAATTAGAGGAAGGAAAAATATTATAACACATGCAAGAAAGGGACCTAGTTCCGCGATACCACATGCATGAAAATACTTGTTGATTGTTGTTGAACCCTAGCTAATGAGAAAATGGCTATGAAATTGTGTGAATTACATTTTTTATATGCATATGGTTGAAACATTTGTGGCGCACTTAGCAAGTGTTATTGTAAAAGGTCATGCAATGGGAAATGGAATTATCTACCCAATTTACATATGGTATTTGATAGTTTGAGTGTCGAGGGAAATATTGACAAGTTAATGGTTCTATTGGTTATCCAATGACTAAATTATATGGAATTCGAATTATGTAATGGTGTAATTCATGCTATGGGGTTTTAATATGGTGATAGTCTCCATACATCTTGATTAATGGTGTTAATGGAGAATTGTTGGCATGTACTGTTTGAGTTAATGAGGTATGGGTGGAGGTGACGTGCATTTACCACACGTCACCTTTACCAATCCCATTGGCCGCCACCTTAATAAGAATATTGTTTGATCTTGTTGATGTGTTCACGCTTCGAAACTTTAGCAGGGTGAACCCGCTCGACCACCTCTCGTCTTAAGGATTTCGATTAACATGTATGTTTTTTTTAGCCATTCTTGACTTCACTCTAGTTATGAAATGATTGTTGGCTCAGATGTATGGGTTTGTGTTCATCCTGAGTGTTGCAATTGTGTGAAATTTTGGAAAATGAATGGGTTTTCCTGCATTTTTTTTTGAGTTTGTAGAAGTTATCAGTGTCCCTGATGGTGGCTCTCTATTACTACTGGCTTAGTTGGCGTTATTTTGGTTGTTGAGTTTCTTGGCTGACTGTCCCCATGCATGGGCATCACTTTTCCAATCTCTTTTTTTTGGGGGGGGGGTTTAACGGTTGGAAGCATCATTCATCATTGCTTTTTGTTGATTTGAGAAATGGTCGATTTCCTCACCAAAATCCATGAAATGGCTCTTCTGTTCTTGCTTGGCCTCGTCATCACCTCAATACTTGGTTTCTTTAAGAACCACAAGGGTTACAACTTGTGCGCATTAAGATTTTCTATCAATCGGTTGGGGCCTCGCTCCTATGTGATAATCCTCCTATATCAGACTTGACATATATTCACGAATAAATCATGGTTCCCTCTGTGCATGCACTGTTGGTATCAGGGTTTGTCACCATTAAACAAAGTTGGCTCCAGCTGTCCTGTGTTAGTCATAGTGAGAACCGTTAAATATACAAGTCTGAGGGTGACATGGAGCACCAACCTGGCATGTAGGGTTTACCACTTGTGTATTGGATGGCCTTATATCACTGACCATTTTGAGTACATATTCGTCCAATTGGTTAAGTAACAGTCGTGATAGTTTGGCATTCGGTTACTGTTATGTGATAATAAGGATAAACCCTTCGTTGCCAATTGCACTTTCACAAAACAAAGTCACTCTCCTCTTATTAATACTCAGTATTGGAACAACCTCTGCCCCGATTCAATGGGATGCGTGGCTACACATAGCTACTACAGTTTGTTCGCTTGATTGATTTTCTCCCACAGTGGAAAATTGTTGATTAATATGCAGTCACTAGTAATTTCACTTATGGAGTTTTGAATGATAGTTGGCATTGGTTACGAATGTTGAGTGTTTTTCACACATGTCGCGCTCTGTGAATGGTGTTTTGCAAAGTGAATTATTGGGTGAGGTAACTGTGGTCTTCTTTGGGTACAAATGATTATTGGACTGTATATATCTACTGCATCTTTTCATTTGTTGGTTGAATAAGCCTGAGTATGCACAACTTGGTCAACCATGAGTGACTAAATCAATAGCTCAACATGATATACTGAGTTACATCATTATCGTATATTTGTTGTGTGATTATTGGAAATGTTACACTGTGGGATTTTGTCAGTTGTGCATTGTGTGTAGTATGGATGACTTGTTTTCATACTCAGTGATACCCACTGAGTTTTAAGCGCATTATTTATTGCAATTGGCCATTGTTGATGAAAATTGTGTTGGGTAGGTGGCTTAGCTTTTAAAGTCACATTGGATTGTTTGTTTACAAAGGAAGAACTACATTTCCTAGGAAAATTACTCCTGCATAGCTTGTGTCTAATTGATGGTTGTTGGTTATATAATAAGTTGTCATTTTCAGACATGTAAATTTGATCTTTTATTACATATATATATGAGAATGAATATCATTGCAAAATTTGATGGGCTCTATTGCAACAATAGTGACTTCGTTGAAAACATAATCGTGGAGTATAGTCATGGATTGAAGAAATGCCTGGACAGTGGTTGATTTTGATAGTAATAGATTGGAAATGGGGACTGTTCATAAATTGTTATAAAATGCAAATTGTGGGAACAATGCCTCTTACAAATTATATGGAAAACTTATTGTTTTGCAATAGCACTGTGTTAAGTTTTTGATTAATGAACAATAAATTAGATAAATGTACAGGGATTGTTATTTAGTCAAAGGACTGTTGATTGGATGGTGCATCTAGTCTTACTGCAAAACATTTTATGGATCACTTGATTAATTTCATGAATAGTAATCGTTTTCTTCCCCTTCCATTATCTCACTTTCCGCTAATTACAAACCATTCAAAAATCCCATATCCTTCTTCACCCCCTGTTTTGAAATTGATTACAGCCAAGGGAAATTCTATGTTGAGATAGATGAAAGTGGCAGTGTTTTGGGTGGATTGCAGTGATGTTTTATTGGCTTGTTTTACAGTTGATTGATGTTTTCATTGATCAATGACCATTTATTCTCCCTTTCATTATATCATTTTTTTCGCTAATTACAAACTCCTCATGTATCCTTGAACCCTTTTTCATCCTGCTTCTCGTTGATTAACATTAAAGAAATTATATGGATTGGATTGCATGAGCCCGATACATTCTGAGCCAAATACATTTCGTATTTTTAAGAGTTTTCATGCATGGTTATTTAAAAGACTATTTGCTAATCGATTACACATGCAGGATGAGTTTTTTTCAGTCGGGGAAGACATGGTCGAGGAAACAAAGGTAGAGGTAACTTGAACTGAGGCCAAAGAAGGCCCAAGTTCTCCATACATTTTGATGTTGATTCAGAAGAGCTTGGCCAATTGTTTCACGCCAGATTATTTAGCTGGATTGGCTAGGGAATAGTCCAACCTAGGCCTGATAGGCCTCCTTTCCAAGCCCCATAAGCCCCCAATATCCTTGTACCTCCTCATGTCTCCTTAAAACCTGAGGTCCCTGAAAATGATGGATGGCAGGAGATTGTCCACTCGATAGTCTCCCAACATAGTGGCTGACCCAACTTGACCTTGCATGATCCTCCACCTTTGAACTCCATTGTCCAAGATGCCCCTAACCACTCACCTGTGAAATCCTCCCATGCTAGCAAGAGATTGAAGACTGAATCCCACCATGCATTTGATAAAGGAAAATCCATTGCTTCCCCTTCTTCACCCTCTGTTGATTCTGACAAATCCATGTCTTCACAGATGCATTTGAGGGACGATTGTTCCCACGTGATCAGTGAGATAAATCCTAAAGGCTCTGCCCAGCCTAAGGCAAATTCGGGAAAATCAAGAGGTGACAACAGTAACCAAGGAAGGGTTGCATCACAGACTGGGAAATATGGCTTTTGAATTTGATGTTATCTATTGTTTTAGGACAATTGACTTCATGGATTTTGGACATCATGTTTTATTTTGGATATATGAGTATTATTTTGAAATATTTTCAAATTTCATGAGCTAAAATTGCCAAAAGTAAATATGTTGAGGGGAGGCACAATGAGGTGTGTTTGCTTAACTAATGGTTATGTTATAATTGTTATGATTGTTATGAACTAAAAGGAGTCACAAGGGGTCGCACCTACTAGTTATTATTTATTTATGACCATATTATGATTATTCCCCCAACCCCCCAATTAAGGTTAGTTGAGTCTTTAGTTAGCTTAACTAATGAGTTGGTTCAACTACTTCAACCTATTCTAATTTTTTAAAAGCAAAAGAAAAGGGAGGAACAAGTGGAGGATAGAAGCAGAAGCATGCTATGGTTTTCTCTTTGAGTTTATGTTGAGATAGTTCAGTTTTCATTCATTCATATATTCATCACAACCTAATTCTCTTTTGTGATAGCAGGGTCTTATTGTATACAACAATATTCAGGGCTGAATCAAATCATTCAAACACTTGTTTTTCAGAGGTGTTGATCTATCTTTGATAGTCTGTGTAGACTTGTCTGTTTATGAATTAATTTTCATGATTGATAAAGGCTATTGTGCAAAGTCGAGTGGGCAACAATCTGTGGCAAGTTGATCCAGAATTTTAGAGTTCAGTTTTGGTTTTATGTCAGAGGCCATTTTGTATGTTTCATCGGGGATGTCTAAGTTTGACTTTAGTCCAAGATTTATGTATGAGATTTTGTAACGAAATGACTCTTTGATGAATTGGAATGAAATAAAGGATTGATTTATGTATCAACTGTCTTGATTATCATCTTGGTGTCTTTTCTTCTGTTCTTACATTTATTTCAGCAACTGTTATGTTCAGAAAATTACATACAAAATGAATTTCGAGCAAGCTTTTTGTTGATAAAAGACTAGCCTAAGCACTCATAATTAATACTTGTAATTTAGGACATTATTTTTGTTGGATATAAACTTAGGGTGATATTCCCATCTACTTTTATTTAGCCAAGTAAAGTCTGAAAATGCTTCAGTAAGATCAATCCATATCTTTTCCTCAACACGCGGTATACACCACAACATAATGGTGTCGTAGAGAGTAAGAATTGAACCATCATGGAGATGGCGCATAATATGTTAGTAGCCAAATAATTTTCAAATGAGTATTGGGATGAGGCAGTAGCAACTGTGGTGTACATCATGAACAAGTTTTCCGACAAAGAGTGTGAAAAACAAATTTCCTCAAGAAGTTTGGATAGGTATGAAGCATAATGTTGCACACTTGAAAGTTTTTGTTTGTGTCACATATGCACATGTTCCGGATGAGTTGAGAAAGGAGTTAGATAAAAAAGGACAGGAATTTATATTTGTTGGGTACTATGAAGATACAAAAGCATACAAATTGTATGATCCTATTGCAAGAAAAGTTATAATCAACCACGATATTCAATTTGTGGAGAATGAAGCTTGGGATGGAAGCATAGAAAGGAAAATTAGAATTATTGATGCTAGTGAAAATGATGACATAGAGGATGATGTGGTTCAAAGACCAATTATAAGTCGAAGCGCAATTCCTTCCACTCCTGGAACTGCGACACAAATTGCAACTCAAACTACTCTAGTAAGATCTGTAGGTGCACAATTCAAACCAAGAGCACAACAAACTCTAGCAAGGAGTCCGAGTAGTTCTACATCTCCAGATCCAACATTAGCAAGTATGTTACCAAGGAATACAAGAAGTCTGTGCGACATCTACAATGTTGATACAACAAATTCATTCTCAATCTTTTCTCTGTTTTCACAAATAGACGATCCCTTAACTTTTGAAGAAGATGTCAAGGATTATGTATGGGCACAAGCCATGGATGAAGAAATTAAATTCATAGAGAATAATCAGACATGGAAATTGGTAGATGTACCTGAGGACAAGGATGTGATAAGTGTCAAGTGTATCTATAAAACCAAGTAAGATGTAGATGGAAATGTGCAGAAGCACAAGGCGAGGTTAGTTGCAAGGGGTTTTACACAACAACCTAGAATAGATCTCAATGAAACATTTGAACCGGTTGCGTGGATGGACACAGTTAGAATTGTGTTTGTCATTGCTACGTATAATAAATGGCATGCTTATCAAATGGATGTAAAGTCAACATTTTTTAATTGTCATTTAGAAGAAGAAGTATACGTGGAACAACCATAAGGCTATGAGATTCTAGGACAAGAAAACAAAGTATACATATTGAAGAAGGCACTGTATGGATTAAATCAATTTTCCAGAGCTTGGTACAGTCGCATAGATTCCTATCTCACCTAGAATGAATTTCAAAGAAGTGATTGTGAGCCAACACTATACATCAAAGATAATCAACAAGGTAATATGTTAATTGTTTGCTTATATGTAGATGATTTTATTTTTACAAGTGACTCTGGCATAGAAGAATTTAAGTCAGTCATGAAGGATGAATTTGAAATGACTGACTTGGAGCTTATGAGATATTTTATGGGTATTGAAGTTCACCTGTCCAAAGATGGTATATTTATCTCATCATCTAAATATGCACATGAAATCTTGAAAATATTCAACATGATAAATTCCAAAGCAATCCCAACACTTGTCATAATAGGATTGAAGTTAATCAAGGAAGATGAAGGGTCTAAAGTGGATCCCACTATGTTTAAAAGGTTGACAGACAACTTTATGTATTTGACAGCAACAAGGCCCTATATTATGTATGGAGTGAGCTTGATTTCAAGGTTCACGGAAACTCCAAAAGAATTCCATTGGAAGGAAGGAAAAACAATTATGAGATATGTGAATGGAACAAAATACTTTGGCATTTTATACTCTACTTCAAGAGATTTCAGACTTGTTGGATACACTGACAGTGATTTTGGAGGAAACATAGATAATAGGAAAAGTACCTCTGGGTACACATTTCATTTGGGAACATGTATAGTGTCATGTGAATCAAGGAAACAACCTATTGTGACTCTTACTTAAGATGAAGTTGAGTATGTCGCAACTACAAGTGCAACTTGTCAAGTTGTTTGGATGAGAAGAATGCTAAAGGATTTGCTACAGGAACACCAAGAACCAACTACAGTGTTCTATGATAAAAAATCTACCATTGCACTGTCTAAGAATCATGTGTTTCACAAGAAAACCAAGCATATTGATACAAGGTATAATTTTATCAAAGAATTGGTGAATAACAAAGAAATTTGCTTAGAATTTTTCAGGTCTAAATAACAAATTGCAGATATATTTACAAAATCTTTGGCAAGGGATGTATTTCATAATCTACGCAATTTTTTAGGAGTATGTGCAGTCACAAATATTTGAAAATTTATGTAAATTTAAGTTTTTTTAGGTAAATTTTGTGTCTTGTAATCCCACCTACTTATAATTAAGGGGGATTGTTGGATATATTAATTATAAGTTCTGTGTTTTATGTTCATGCCAACTTTGTCTGTCACGACAAGCATGCGTGTTTTCCAGTCTTTCACAGAAAGCAAGAGCATTATTAATGAGTCGATCTTTAATCTTTCTCGAGCTCCGTTATTCAGATAAAGTCAATCGAATTTATTTTCGTCTTAAATGTTTGAGATGGTTAGCTTCTATAGGAAGTCTCATTCTTAGTCTTTATATATTTACGAATCTGTAAAGAAGTCGATATACAATGTATTTGATAGTTAGCAGCAACAACAACTGTGTAAGAAGTCAGAGAAGTCTGAGAGAACAAGATCTATTTCTAAAATATTGTAGAAGTTGTTGGCACTGAAGCTTTGCAAAGTATTTTGTAAACAACACACTACATTCAAGTGGGTAATATATATTTATGAGTATTTCTGAGTTTTGTTGTGTTCAAATACTTTGAAAATATCTTCTCTCTGTATCTGTGCAAGATTAAGTAGGTTCATAAGTTCTTGAATCTGCACTAAAAATATATGTGTGAGCTTATGTGTTGAGAGTAGCACAATGTTAAGAAAATGTTTTATTAAGTGTTATCATAACAACGCGCTGTATGGAAACTGCAGAGTAAGTTTTGAGTGCTCAGCGATGAAGTATTGCACTGTGCAATCTTTGTAATTGTGGCATGTTGAGTGAGTCTACGCGCTCTAGATCCGAGAAAGACATATGTAAACTAGATTTTTTGTGATGAATAAAAGGGTTTACATGTATTTTTGAGTGAAGAGTGACAAAGACGACATTTGAAAGAGAATAAAATTTTCACAGTTTATGGAAAGAAGATGATTTCTCGATAGAACACATTGTTGCTTACTTTCCATATGAATTAGAGTGTTGTGTTCTCTAGGAAGAGATTTTGAGGAATTAATTTAAAATTGAACTTTGTTATATGTCACATTTCAGTATATGAACATTCTCCCTCTTTATGAACTTTCAAGTACCTGGACGATTAATTTAGGTCAATTTTTTTTTCTGATATATAAAAATATTTTATATTTTGCAAAGTTTTTAAAAGAAAAAGAAGGAACTCTTGCTCACTAGAGAAAGTAAAATGTTTTGTTTGTAGACAAGCAAGTTTGAGGGAGTAATTAAAAACTGAACTTTGATACATGTCCATTTTCTTATATGAAAATCATCTCCCCTCTCTCTTCATCTTTGTGAATCTCCAAATATGTCGATGAATAATTTATGTTACCAGTATAGACCCATCTAATTATGGTTATACAAAGCATCGAGAGGGACCAAATCCCTTGAGGTGCAAACTTATTTGACATAACGCTTCCAATTTGTTTTTATAGCTGACATAAAAAAAATAAATCATTTTAGTTCATTTATTTAATATTGTTTGGGACAGACGGACACATCCCTCCCACCTAGGCTGTAGAAATGTACCTCTCAACAAAACAATGTTGGTATAAATCAACATGTGACTCACCTACGAATCATTTATGTTACCAGTATAGACCCATCTAACTATGGTTCTACAAAGCACCGAGAGGGATCAAATTGCTTGAGGTGTAAACCTCTTTGACGTGACGCTTCTAAATTTTTTTTTATAGCTGATTAAAAATAATTTTAGTTCATTTATTTAATATTTTTTGGGACAAACGAACACATCCTCTCACCTAGGCTATAAAAATGTGTCTCTTGATACAAAAATGTTGGTATAAATCGACATGTGACTCACCTACAAATATGTATTATCTTGATGGTTTAAATTCTTTTAAGGCATTACTTTTTTAATTATTGGAGTGAGAAAAATCTAAATATCAACTCAACTCATTTCCATAGTGCTAGAGTTTAATCAGTATGAAATGCAAAATTCTTAATATATTTAATTTTTTGAGATTTAATTAAGTACTATAATTATTAAAATTAACTATAATAGTAAGTTAATAATTATTTAAACAATTATATTTTAATTAGAGATGTATACTTGTTTAAAGTATCCATCTACTTTATTATTTTGTTTGGTTGAGATGTTAGTTCATGTTTTGGAAGTAGCTGCAATGATATTTCATAAAGCTAAACTTCTATGCAGCTAATTAAAAAATATATATTAGTTTTAGATTTTTAAAATATTATTTTATATTTTTATTATATAATATATTTGTAAAAATTGAATAGAAATTTCTAATAAAAAAAGTAAAAAGCTATTTTTAAGTTAATCTAGAACATTTTAATTAACTATTGAAAAATTAAATTAAGGAAATTAAAAAAAAAAATAAACATCTTATTTTTTCTTAGCTATACAAAATGATAAATACTAATTAATATATTTTTGATATTGATAAAAACACTCAACCCTTTAAATTTTTTTATATATAATTATTATAAATATTAATAATTTAATTTTCATAAATTCACATATATGAAAAAACTCCCATAAAGAAAGCCATTTTCTATTATTACTACCATTACCATGCGTCTACTTAAGAGGCTCTTCCATCTCCTATCGTACCATCTCTAACTACCTTCCTATCATACCATCTCTATCTACACTAGTATTATATTTGTCCTAGAGGATGGCAGTTTTATGTATTAGGTTTAGTTAAATGAACAAGCTAATACTTTTCACATCTTCAAGTGGAAAGCAAGTTCAAAAACTATTTTTTTGGTATGGCATACTACCAATCAATATATGTAGTGTATAGTTGGACTATTGCAAGTATTTATTGTTTTTTCCATAAAGATTATATTAGTATTATATTAATTAATGTTCAAAGTTAAAAAAATAAACATCATTTTTAAAAATGGTAACATACCATGTAACTATGTCAGAAATAACACTAGAAATTAACTATAAAGTGGATGACTACTCTTGACATTACATTGATATTAACTTTGAAGAGATATTTTTATAAAATATTTTGTTTATCCCTAAATTTATGTAGAGTGTAACGTGATATTTATGTACACAATATTTTCAAACATAAAAGATGAAAAATAACAATTCACTTCTCTTTATCAAAACCATATAATAAGAAAACATATCAAATTGATGACAAGAATATACATTAATATGATAACGATATTGTGAATCTCTGTATGTTAAGAAGATACATTGAGTATGCCATAGTGTTTAAGAGAGTCATGCACATGCATACATTGACAAAAATAAATAAATGCATCCATTGATTTGTTCAACTCGTAATAAAAATTTCATGATTTTCAGTTGGATTCCATTTCCTACCATCTTTATTAATTGTGAGCATTTTGTACTTTTTGCATAGCTTTTTTTAAGTTCTCAATAGCTATATATGAAGTTTTAATATTTACTCAAAAAGTATTCATGGATTATTCTCATTTTAGTTTCTTAGTTTGGAATGATTCCTGATACAAGGCTTATTTGATGTTATATCATATTCACTACTTCATAGTTCAAAGTTATTTTTTCTAAATTATCATAGGAACTACAAATGCTCATATTTTCCAAACATTAGTGTCTTTATATTTTTCATGGTGGATAGCTCAATTTTCAAGTCAATTAATTACAATGAATTATCCTCACATAAAAACTTATTTTCTTTAAAATTCTTTCAAAAAAATCTCAAGTTTACAAATTCTATGCTGGATTTGAAGGCATAGTTGTTCTGACTCCTTTTCAACATTTCTTAGGTTCCAAATACTTGATGTACAAAACATTTAGTACACCTAAGAAAATGTGACCATGGATTTTGGCTAGTGTGTGATAGTGTCCAAAGTCTAGCATATACTTGGTATCTTCACACAAAAAAATATAAGTAGGTGAGTGTAACATGTTATAATAGACATTATTAATAGATTAGAAACTCTATGCAGTGCCAACTAATCCTTGTTGGGAATTTTTCATTGGCACCTTGTATTTTTTTCTACAACGAAATCAACAATTTACCATATTGAAAACGCTAAATTTTTTATCGAAATATTTTCTCCACCATATTTTTAAAATATATTTTCCATCCATCAATGCTATAGAGAAAATGATCATCTTATCCATCATATAATTAAATATCTTTCTATCCATAATACTTTAGAAAAAATAAAAGACCAATAAATTACTACCTTATTGCTTCAAATATCATTGATCATGAACCTACTCATATACAAATTAATCTGGTTTCACTAAATAATATCCAAAATTAATAACTACTTAAAAAATTGAAATGTTATCCTCCTTTCAAAACTATAATATTAATCTGATTTCACTAAATAATATCCAAAATTAATAACTACTTAAAAAATTAAAATGTTATCCTCCTTTCAAAACTATAATAATGTCTCAAACTTATGCTAAAGTTTTTTCATGGCATCCCCAATCCATTCAGTAAATATAACATTAACATTGAATTGCATCCTAGTACAATTCCTATATGGAAACAAACATACTATAAGTCCATAACAAAAGGTCGATGTTCAAGAAGAAATATAAATACCTACATCTTTATTGGTGGTTAACTTATTTTATTGATTAGACATATATCTTTCCTTCTTTTGAAATAAAAATGAAATAACTTGGTTTATTCTTTCCTCAACCATTCGTGTAATTATTTTTATCATTGCGTCTTATGAGAGTATGTGTTTCCTCTCTATTATATTCCAATAAAAATATAATACTGTAAAATCAATCTTTCTATTTTCAAACATTTATTGATATTATAATCACATTTTATAAGTTTGACGTACCCTATTAGCTTTGAACGAAAATAGTGTTCAGACGATATTCTAAAAACAATATTATTTTATCTTTGAACGAAAATAGTATTCAGTGGATATTATAAGAACAATATTATTTTAATTACATTCTCAAGTAATGAGATGAGAGAGACTCTTAATATTGTTCAAACTAAAATAATTTAAATGAAATTATACGTTTTACTTATATTGAGATGACTCATGATGATGTTTTTGCAGTTTATTTGTGGTTTTATATTTTAGATAACCAATCATTTTTTTACTTAATTTTGAACAAAGGAAATGACTTAAATTAAAATATTAGTTTCATGGTAATGGTATTGATATTGATGATGATGATGATGATGACTAACATTCACTAAGATCGAATTGGTCTATCAGATTTTAAGAGGGTAAATGATTACTTGCGATTCTTTAGAATTTTGTTTCTGTGCTCGAAAAGCATGAAGAGAATTTTTCCAAGATCACCATAATTTTGTTGAGTTAAGAGATTATGAAGATTGGTAGTGTGACAAATATTTTGAAAATGAGATCTAATATATGTATAAACTGGGCAATCTAAGAGAAAGTGATTTTCATCTTCAACCTTCTTAGTGTCACAAAGGTGACACACTCTTTCATCCCATGACGTTTTAGGAATTGACCAATGCCCAGTTTCACTATGGATCTCGTGAGAGTTTGTTCTTATCTTAGTAATGCTTATTTTTTTCTTTACTTGGCAAAATAGATAAATAATTTTGATCTTCTAGAATAGGGTTGATTACATCTTTATAATACCTTAATTTTCTTTTTTCCTCTAACTCTTTATCACACCACATTTTATCCTTAAATTTTGATTTGACGATTTTTTTAATAGTTTATTTATTCTGCAAAATGGTGTCTTCCATGATTCCCCAATAGTTTAGCCAAGAGCGGGCATCTTTATGCCATCCTCGCTTGAGTCGATGGTGGTTACGACTCGATTTTGAAGCAATTTTAGGAAGTCTCTTGTCTTCCATATTGTTTAACTTGTTCTTATACATTAGGTATCTAGTCATAACCATGTTCTCAATGGGGGAGATGCTTGTTTCTAGGAGGAGGATGAGATAGGGTGTAATTCCTTTAACTATGAGATTATGGGTTATAAAATTCTTTTGTATTTTCTCTATCTTTCTCTAGTATTCACGAGAGATACTACAACCCTAGAATCCACATACATAAATAATAACATGTGTAACAAGAGTCTCAAGTTTCTTCTTATTCCAAATCCAAAGGTCAACTGATTTACAATTGTTTTCAAACCCATAATAAGCTTTCCATCCCCCAGTTATCCTTTTCTCAATGCTATAATTCCAATCGAACTTGTGGTGAATACCAATTCCAAGATATTTGTATGAAGTCACTTCCTCCAAGTTGTTGTTGTCATATACAAAGGTATTATAAGTGATCTTATTGGATTTAATAATCATGACCTTAGTCTTATCCGTATCAATAGTCATACCCATATTAGAGAAAAAATCCTTGAGAATTCTCAGTTGGTTTTCAAGATCATGAGGACTCCTTGCCATAAAAACGATATAATCGACATAAAGAAGAATATTGATGACTATATCAGTAAGACTAGGACCGACACAATGTACTTTATATTTTTATTATGATTAGATTTTTTAAAATTAAATTAGCTATATTTTAGTTTTGAAATGTTTCGATATTTTGATTGAACGCTATGTTTATCATTATTTAAATTAAACTATGTTGTAATAAGATAGAAAATAATGAACTTTACAACACAATATATAAAATGTGATAAAATTATACCTTTATGAAATAATATTAAAAATATAAAATTTTCCAAAAAAGAAGGATTTTGTCCAATTATTTAAAATAATAATTTTATTTAACAAGAACAATTGGTAGAAGTTATAAAAAAAATTATAACTATTTAAAAGGAAGAACAAAGTAGCTAAATAAGGGAATACATGTATTATTAATTGCAAATTAACCCCCAAGGAGGAGGATGGGTTAATGATTAAGATAATAAGTAAGGAATAATTAAAGGGAAGGTAAAATTTCGAGGTTTACTTATATAAACCTATATATTAATAGAAGAAATTGATATTGTAATGGATTAATAATTAGCTAAATTAATGGACATAGGTGAACAATTTGATGGTATAAGAAATTACCCAATCAAGGGTTTGATTTAAAGGAAGGATCTAAAAAAAATTTATATGTTTAAAAGAAAA
>ML790966.1:63690-80016 GCA_009831015.1 Picea engelmannii
GAGAGAGAGAGAGAGAGAGAGAGAGAGATGTTGTGGTGGTGTCAAAAGACACCATTACTACATTGAAGCACATGTGAGCATAACTCAATATGGAAAGAATAATAATCAATTGATTGATTCAACTTAATTTTGAGTGTTCGTAGTTTGATCCATGCGATCATTTATATATACCTAGAGAAGTAAATAAATTTTTTAGAATGATGAAGACTTATTCCACTTTGATCACCTTAGGCATGCCTAAGATCCAAATCTTATTCCTCAACTTATGCACTAGTCAACCTCCCAATCGACCTTCCATTTTCTGTAGAGTGACATTAATTGATTCCATAACTCAAGAGTTGGGAATATCTTTTTGTTCTAATGAAACACCTTCCCCCACTTTGATCCCCTCCCACCCTCCATAAACATAACTCTCATGATATTTAGGAGGTGGAATTATCTTTGTACACCCACTTGTAATTGTAGCTTCCCAAATCCTAAGCATAGCACAAAGTTTCATATACTTAGCTTTTGCCAATGGATTCGTAAAGATATTAACATCTAAGGATCTGTCATGCAATAAGCAAAAGACACAACTTTCTTCTATACCAATTGTCTCAATATTGTGTATGAAGTTCCATGTGCTTCAATTCACTATGAGCAATAGGATTATCAACTACTTTATTGCACTTTTATTATCATAGTATACTATAGTCGACTCTTAAAACAAAATCCAAGATCACATATTAGATTACAAATTCACACTACCCTTGTGCCAACATTAATTTCAAATCTATATTCATCCTTTATGGTCAATAAGGAAATAACTTTATAATTATTACGATATCCCACTATAAGGATCCAAATACAATATGAAACACATAGCCTAAAGTCAACTTCTTGTCATCTCCATCATCATTTTAATTACAATCAGTATAAGTGACCAACTAGTTTCCATTTTTTCTACAATACTTTATACCAATTTGATATGTACTCTTGATATAACAATCAATTCTGTTTATGGTGTTTAATTTAATCTGTTTTGGATCTTTCATGAATGCTACGGGGAATATACCCCTATATTGGGTTTAGGTACAGGAAGATCGTTGACTTCCCTTAAAAGAAAGTTCTACTCTTAAGCTACCCCAAGACTATCTAAATGAAATGATGAGAGATATGAAAGAGGGTCAAAAGGTGCACCTTTAGTCCTTGTGGTTGGTGTAGACCTCTTTCGCTTCTTGCAATCTCCTATATTGTAGGTGTCCTCCCAAAGATGACCTGCAAAAGAATAAGAAAACATTGCTACAACACATGCAATCTATACTTATCACTTTCAAGATTTAGATATAGAATAAATGCATAAATAAATAAAATCATATAGACATAATGTTTTGGGACAAGAATGAAATGTTTTATTAAGATTCAAGAAAAAAATGATTACAAGATTTCTCGACAATCGCTCCACGAACCAGGTCCGTGCTCCTCTATCGTGGCTCTAAGTGCGCCGATCCCACACTAGCTTCTCACAAAAAACTTATCACTTGGGAAAAGGGAAAGGGTTGTATAAGGAGAAAGCGATAAAGGGGAAGGCTGAGGCCAAAACTCAGAAAGGGATGCAAAACTTGGGCTAAGAAGGGGAAGGGATTTTTGCAGAGTTTTCTTATTCTCTTCCTTATCTTTTCAAATGACACCCCAATACCTATTTTTATATGAGAAAAATATGGTTATTTGGTTTGGGGATGAGATACAAGGGGTAAAATGGTTAGGAAATCCTCTATAGCCCATAAACTCCATCGAATTCCTTGTAATTTTTGGAGGTAAATGTGGGCTAACTAGTATGAAGCTCGTGTATGTGCGTGAGCTAACTAGTATGCAACTCACATATGTACACAAGATAACTAGTATGCAACACTTGTGTGTACATGGGATATTAGTTCAACAGAGCGCGTGCATTTTCCAAAAAATATTTTTTAAGAAGCAAACTTAACTGTATTTTGACAAATTATGTAAGAGGAAATGCCAATGTCTTGTATGCACAGGTAAGGAAATTTTGGACTATAAAAAATGCACCCTAATGTGTGAGGTCAGAAGAGCAATTGATGGCCAAAATACATTACAATATCTTTACCAGTGGGAAGGCATGGAGGCGAGTGAGCCCGAGACGAGTGTTCAGGAGCATGCTATATGAAAAATAATAATAATCTCTCCTAGGTGGACATACCCATGCTCTGGATGAACTAAGAATGGATGCCAATCAAGTACATTGCAGATCAATGTCATATAAATTTCTATATAAAGTGTATCCACAAGAAATACAGAACGGATCTAGATCTCAAAATTATTTAAAGATATACAAGTACAATATAATATGCAACTTCAAGAAGCATTGACACCTGTGGCTGGAGATGAGGACGTCATAGCTCGAGAAAAAACTTCAAGATCTTCAAAATCTCAAGTAGGAGTATAATAAGAGTGTAAGACTCACTACCCTCAGGTCTTTGACATGCCATCGGGGAAAGACTGTAGGCTCTCGATCATCAGGCAAAAAAATTCATTGATTTTGAATCTGAACTTGACTCGACTCTTGGGATGGCCGACTCATGGAAGTTAAGAGATAAACTATAGGATAGCTGACTTAGGTTGGATAAAAATTTCCTTTGGACAAAAGCACGAAAAAATAAAGAGACTTAGGTAGCGTAATATTGACATAAGTCTATGATACAGGAGGCACCACAAACTCTCCATATGTTTGGAAGAGTAACCAAATGGAGAAGGACACAACTCTATATAACAAGAACAACTTATAAGGTCATACTAGATCCCAATGCTTGGCTAACAGATGGAAGGATTTTCTTTGTCCAAGGGAGACTATATTGCTATCGAAAAAAGAGAATGTATATCCCATCCCCTCTTTTTGAAATATTTGATTTTTTTCTATTTTTCAAAGTTTTAATGAGCTTGAAAAAGAATAAAAGAATGCTATGTTACAAAGGAGGAACGAGTGTCACGGATAAGAAAACTTTTTCCAAGCACATGAAACATACTGATGCTCAATGCAAGGAGACATATGCAGGATAAGGACACTCGAGAAAATTCCTCCATAGGTCAAGGTGTCAGATCGTAAGGGAAAAAGTGTTGTAAGGATTGCATTTAAGGAATGCTTTGAAGGTTCAGTTAATAGAAGCATGAAGCCGACATTAGGCCAAAGACGCAAGGATGAGACATGCGATGCGATTAAATTTGACACAACAAGAATCCTTCCATGTGAAGTTTTACGAGCCCAGAGAAGGTAAGCTCGATGGTTTTTCATGTTTAGAGATTGTGAAAAACATTGAAAGACGACTCCAAAGTGTTCCTTTTTTGTAGTTAGTCCAGTCGGTTCAAAAAAGGGTTAAAATTATACCAAAAGGACGTCTCTTCAAAACTATTTTAGCGAGTGTGATTGAGACAAGATCACTCATCTATCTTTTCAATTTTAAGGAGTTTGAAAACAGATTAACTATACACTCACAACATTTTTCTAAGTTTAGTCTCCTGAGCCTGAAAAAGTATAAAATATAACTTAG
Organism: Picea engelmannii; assembly: GCA_009831015.1. NCBI lineage: Eukaryota > Viridiplantae > Streptophyta > Pinopsida > Pinales > Pinaceae > Picea > Picea engelmannii. The sequence goes on from ML790966.1 coordinate 67,236, forward strand.
GAGAACTCTCCTGGCGAGACATGTCTCCCGAGGCGTACCTTTTTCTTGGATAATCTATTGGCTGGAAAAAGGGTTAAACTTATGCCAAATAGATATTCCTTTTGAACCAATTAACGAGTGTGAAAGGAACAAGGTCACTCGACAATCTTTTCATATTTAGGGAGTTTGAAAGGAGCTTAACTATCGACTCCAAGGGGGTTCCTTTTTCGTAAGCAATCTCCAATGCCAGAAAAAGAGATAAACCAATACCAAGGAGAATGTTCCTTTTTCAAAAATTTAGTCCCTTGGGCCCAAAAAGGGGTTAAAATTACACCTGGGAATACTCTCATAACGAACCAAATATCCTAGGGCATACCTTTATTCATAAATTAACTGTCCAGACTGAAAAAGGGGAAAACTAATGCCAGATGGATGTGCCTTCAAATTTGAATTTGGCGAGCATGAAGGGAAACAAGATCGCTCGACAATATTTTCAATTTTAGAGAGTATGAAAAGGGCTTAAAGAAGACTTTAGGGGGGCTTCTTTTCTCAAGTAATCCAAACAATATCGATAATAATAAATAATTTCTCATTGGATGTTTCTTTCAAAATTTAAACGAGCCCGAGAGACAACAAACTACGCTCATGGGGAGTCCCTTGGGTAAGAGACAAAAAAGACAAAGAAGAATGAGGCTTCAAAACACAATCATGGCGGGACTAAAAGCACTCCCAATCCTATGGAGAACTTCAGCATGGGCACCAAATGGGAAGCAAGGCCTTAACTAGGATTCCCATGGAAGGAAGGCTCTACCACATAAAGTACGACACAATTATCAGCAAGGAGGGTTAGTGTCGCAATTCAATGGGGTCAATCCTAAGGCTAAATGACCCGAGAAACAAATAATGAAAAAAATTCAAGTAGGAAAAAATCTAACCTATATGCTAGTTTTGAGTTCAATACCTATCAGAATGGATCGATATGACTAACAAATATCAAAGAAAACTGTCTCCAAGATCCTATATATAAGGCGAATAACACTCATGCAGAAGTTAATAAATCCAAAATAGATAGAAACTTCAAAAAATAAGAGGTGCTATTGAATGAAAAACTTGAAAACAACAAACCTAGACTGTACAATATGTACAAGGCACCGCACAACCTTACGAATCATGCATAGTATTGGTTTAGGTAGATCCCACTGCTACCAAGAGTCTCTTCAATAATCAACCTGGAAATTATCTCAAAAGGGAATAAAACACAAACCATGGTGTAATTATTCCCACGGTATAGAAACCGTGGTCATCGATTCAAGGATAGCCACATTCTAAGGCAATTCAAAATCCGAGAAATCACACGAACGAGGAGGGTAAACAATCCCAAAGGGTGAAGTAAATTAACCATATTCGATATGACGATGAAGGTTCTGGACAAGACTGGAATAGTCTATCAATGAATAATCACAAACATGAGGGCTTGAGGATTTACAAACAATGAGATCAGACTCAAAAGGAGATTCAATATCAGACGGACCAATAGGGGGAAGTAAGGGCTCCCATGCCCCCATTGGATAAAAATACTGATCAATTGTTGAGATCGTGTCTCGAGAAGGAAAACCTGATTGCACAGGTTCCTGGTGAGAAGCAATTGAACATCGAGGATAAAATGCCAAATAATTAACCCATGGAAGGGTAGAGTCTACACAAACACTAGGAACATATAAAGGGGTCACCTGGACTAAAACCGAATTAAGATGGTGATTATCAAATTCCAGTTTGTCGATAGTGATAATTATTCCATTGTGAGGGAAATGCATCACTCGGAAAAGAGTAGACACCACAACATTAATAGCATATACATATATACATAATCACGCCCGAGAAGCATATTGAAATCTAACGAGCATTGCACCACTATAACATCGACAAGGACATTATTCCCACCTAACGAGATAGGTAATTGAGGAAGAATCCCCAAATATTCACTAGGACTTCTATCAAAATCCAACAACTTGTGTGAAGCAGACACAAGCTCAGGACAACCCAAATATTTTCAAGTCGAGGAGTATAAAATACTTGCGGAGGCTCCTTCATCCACAATATATCGATAAATGTTTTTTGAATTAACTTCAACCTTTATTTGAAAAGGGGCATAAGAAGGAAGGTGAGGCTCAATAAGGCCATTCCAATCAAAGGAAACTATCCTAGGACTTGGAGGGGGTGTGCCCAAAGTGAGAGGAATTTCCTGTTGTTTTGAAAGTACTGAACTAGAAATGATAAAAACATAGTTGGTAGACACATCACTCCCCAAGAGAAGAGCAAGATCAACCGAAGATTGCATCGACATGACCACTTTAGTAGACTCGACACTCTCCAAGAGAATAGTGGGATCAAATGAAGATTGCATCATTGTGACCAATTTGGTAGACTCAACACTCTCCAAGAGAAGAGTGGGATCAGCCTAAGATTGCATCAGAATGACCACTTCCTCAAACAATGGCTGAATAGGTTGTGAGACAACATGGTTTAAAGGTGCATTGCCCCCTAAAAGAGGAGTGGTATCAACTGAATATTCCATCTTCATGACCACTTTCTCAAGCACTGAATGAATAGGACGCAAGACAAAAGGCACATCACCCTCTAAAGGAGGAGTGGTATCAACCGAATATTGCATCGAGATGACCACTTTTGCAACCAGTGGCTGAATAGACTGTGAGGAAACCTCAGAAGACTTAGAATCAGAAGAGCTTGTAGATAGGGACCACAATCTTCGTGCCTATGAAATTCAAGGGAACATATGAGTAAGGTGATATCCCTTGCAAAGATTACAAGGAAGATTAGGCTACGTCTTATCCGTCTAGGTTTCTCAATAAAATAAAATCCCCCAACATGACTAGTAGTAGCTGGTTGCTTGTCCTCAACATGATTCGCAGAGATTGTTGAAAACTCTCCAACATGAATAGTATAGGTTGGTTTTTGAATTCTAGTATGACTCGCAGGGACTAGGCTCATGCCCCCAGCATGAACTGCAGTGGTTGGTTGCACATCGCCAACATGAATTGTAGAGGTTGGTGATTGGTCGATAACATGAATCACAGAGGCTACAGACCTATTGCCAATATGACTATCAGTGACTAGAATTTCCCCCCCAACATGACTTACAAAGGCTGGGTGCTTTCCCCCAGCATGACTTGCAGAGGTTGGGTGCTGGTCTTCAACATGACTTGCATAGGTTGATGACCTATCTCCAACATGACTCACAGATGTTGGTGATTTCTTCTTCCTATTCTTCCTCTTTCTATTTCGTCTAGAATTTCGGTTACTAGTAGCTATACTTTCACTAGAGAAAGTAGAAGGAGAAGGAGAAAACTTTTCTAAATAAGGAACGTCAACATGATGCCCACGACATAAGGTGCTTAACTGAGAAACTTCAAAAGCAATAGGGACATTTGGAATGGTACCCAACCAAACCGGTAGTCCCTCATTCAACCTAGGAATGTACAAAGTGGCCATCAAAGGGACACCAATGTTTCCTAAGAAAGGAAAAGCACAAGAATCCCCTTGCGAAGGGGTTCCTTGGTTGGTATTGTCAATAACTTTTTCCATGAAGATCTTATTCACATTTTCTTCCCTTGAAGGATCGTTCAAGTCTGTAAAAGTCTCACACACTGACTCTGGCGAACCAGTGGTATAAAAAACAACAGCTATAAATAGGCGGCTCCACATTTCTAAGAGGAAGACTGAAAAGTCCTCACGATTGGCAGAGAGGGTGGTCTACCACCTTAGGTTAAAGACCCAAATCAATGATTGACTAACTCATTATTGAAAACTAGGGAGCATAGAGCACACCACTAAGAAGAAAAGCCTAAAAATATACAAACGGAACAAATGACCCTTCTGAATGCTTCCAACCTAGGGAGATGAAATCCTAATCATCCAAAGCATTCACAAAGGCAAACAAGTGGCCAGGAGGAGCAGTTACCCATACCTACGACCGACGGTCCATTCAGGTGTCGCCTAGAGAGTACAGAGTCTGCCTCATGTACCATGATACACCCCTCGCAGTCACCTGTTTTGCAACCTATATAATGGAAACTAGGCCACTAATATGTAATCAACAACTAGGGTGATCCAGATTATTTTCGGCACGAAATGAGAGCGGAGATATAATAAAGAAATGTACAGAGATATTGCAGATATTCAATAATATAAAAGAAATGTATCAGAGACGCAACCATACACAGATATACAGTAATACACGATTTCTATTAATCAGAGAAATGTACAAAGACTGTAAAAATACAGAGTGAAAGACTCGCTAGAATGGTGGCAGCTTATCTCTGAGAAGAGATGTGACGGCTACTCGCATTCGCAAGAAGATGATTACAATGAGGCTCTGAGGGCCTTTTTACAATAAACAGGAATGCCAAAAGTCCTAGACATCCAAAAAACTAACCCTAGGAGATGAAGCGCCAAAAGTCATGTGGGCCCCGTTTGGGTAAGTGAGTACGTCAATTTCCCGGGGTCGTAACTTTTTCATACGATCTTTGTTTTAGGCGTGTGATAGCTCGTTGGAAAGGTATCGTCGAGGAAATTCATTTTTGGGGCTCAATATTCCTTTGGATATCATTTAGAACCTCGATCTCGAAAAACCTTCATTTGGACCCTCAAAATGGCCCCGGAAGTTAAAACCTGCTAAAAATAGTAAATTGCCAAAATTGTCAGAAAACTGTTTTGAGCCATTTGGAAAAGGTGGGTGGCCACCGATATCCCCCTGGATCAATCCTCCCTCCATAGGAAGCAATGGTCTCCATTGCGTTGAGTTCCCGGGGGAGAGGGAAAAGCGTTTGTTGAATCTGCATCTTGGTGAGCTACTTGTCTTGCTGGAGACATCACGCTACTCAGTTTGTGGAAGTTTGTCATGAACCTATTGAGGCCGAGGCCGTTCAACAAGTTAGGCTACATGAGAGGACAGTGTGCAGAAGGAATCTTTGCACTTTTCTGCAACCTTGTCGACCTTCTTCTGGTGGATAGAAGGTGCTTGGGCCGAGGCTGTAGTGGTTGCAGTATCCGTTTGTTCCCCTTTTGAACAGATTGTTGAGAAGATGAATTTTGTAGTATGAGATACTACCTTGCAACACTGTTTAGGTGGGGCAGTAGTTGGAACTACCTCTGGAATCCTGTAGATATGACCCCCCAGAGTAATAATGACACTACAGGGTCGAGACTCATAGATAGCATGGCGTTTCCACATATATGGCTGGCCCAAGAGAACATCACAAACATCCAGTGGTGCAACATCACATAATACCTCATCCTTGAAGGGTTGGATAGCGTATGAAAATCGACACTGTTGGCTGACATGAAGATCTCGTCCTTGGCGAAGCCACCCAATGTTGTATGGTTGCGGGTGTGGTGTTGTCAACAATCCCAACTGTTTGACGACCTCTGCTGAGATGAGGTTCTTCTGGCTTCCGCTATCAACAATAAAATGCAGTGGGGTCTCCTTCACCCACATATGTGAATGAAAAAGGCGCTCCCCCTCTTCAGGATCTGTTGTTTCTTCTGGTTGAATTGCTGCGGTCGCGACAATAGCAGTGGGGTCTGCGTCGATGATCTGTCTTTTACCATTATTTTCAGAATCAGATTCAGAATCAAGGTTTGGCTCCTTGTCTTTGATCTCAGCCACCAATGACTATTTTGAGCGACATTCATCGGTGTTGTGCCAGGGGATTTTGTGGAAATCACACCATTTTCCGGTGTCCTTCTTTGTCTTCCCGTGACCCTTCTTTTCCTGTGGCTTGGACTAGTTTTCAGGAGACTGTTTGTTAGGGATGTCTTTTTCATACTTTGGTTGTTGTGGATTTGCAGACCCGAACTCCCGTTTGTTCTGGTGCTTAAATTTCTGCTCAATTTTAACAGCATATCGATAGGCAGCACCGAGTGATGAGATGCCTAGAAAATCCATTTCAGTTTGGATGTATCTGTGTAGAGCCCCACGGTATTTTAGAACCAAATGTCGTTCAGAGTCTTTGATACCCAGCTTGGTGCGCAAGGTATGGAATCTATTGGTGAACTCTGGAACTGATTGGCCCCTCTCTTGCCGCAGTGTGGTCCATCTCATGTACTGGTCCTCATAGTTGCCAACAAGGTAGTACTGCTCCTTTACCGCATCCACAAAAAAATCCCAAGTGGGCTCGACCCCATATATTCCAGACTCCTCTGTGGAACTCTTCTCCCAGTAAGTTTCCCACCAATTTTTGACATGGGGGAGAGCCTTAAGGAGTGTGAAGGTGATCTTTTCCTTGTCGGAAAAATTATAAACAGAGAAGTAACCTTCTAACAGATTTAACCATTTATCTAGGGCATTTGCATCTATTTGACCTTCAAATATAGGAATATCAAAATTAACCTGTACCTTGAAAGGAGAGGTGCCTCCAAAGTGGCTGCTTGATGAAGATGTGTCTGATGCTATTGGCAGGTGTTGAAGGATGTGGGAAAAATTCTCCATCATTTCGTCCCTCTGTCGCGTGAGAGCTTGCTCAAGCAACAGACTGATAGGATCGTCTACTCCGTCATTTTTCTTTTCTTCCGCCATTGAGGGTTTCTTGGGTGTGCGAGAGCGATTGTCTTCAAGAGAGACAAGCTCAAGACCCAACTTTCTATACTCAGACCTCGTCGGGGACATGCACTGAAAAATGATCAAGAGCAACCTGCTCTGATACCACTGATCCGGATTATTTTCGGCACGAAATGAGAGCGGAGATATAATAAAGAAATGTACAGAGATATTGCAGATATTCAATAATATAATAGAAATGTATCAGAGATGCAACCATACACAGATATACAGTAATACACGATTTCTATTAATCAGAAAAATGTACAGAGACTGTAAAAATACAAAGTGAAAGACTCGCTAGAATGGTGGCAGCTTATCTCTAAGAAGAGATGTGACAGCTACTCGCATTCGCAAGAAGATGATTACAATGAGGCTCTGAGGGATTTTTTACAATAAACGGGAATGCCAAAATTCCTAGACATCCAAAAACCTAACCCTAGGAGATGAAGCGCCAAAAGTCATGTGGGCCCCATTTGGGTAAGTGAGTACGTCAACTTCCTGGGGTCGTAACTTTTGCATACGATCTCCGTTTTAGGCGTGTGATAGCTCGTTGGAAAGGTATCATCGAGGAGATTCATTTTGGGGGATAAATTATTCCTTCGGCTATCATTGAGAACCTCGATCTCGAAAAAACTTCATTTGGACCCTCAAAATGGCCCCAGAAGTTAAAACCTGCTAAAAATAGTAAATTGCCAAAATTGCCAGAAAACTATTTTGAGCCATTTGGAAAAGGTGGGTGGCCACCGATATCCCCCTGGATCATAGGGGGGTACATTCGATAGTCGGGGGAGTGTATGGGAAGGGTAACTAAGCCCGAAGATCCTCCTAAGGATTGAAATGGAACATGGCCAGAATCACTCTTAGAGTACTTTGGACAGATCCTAGTGTCATAGAGATATGACACAAGATGGTCCAGTAATGCTACAAGATTCACCCCCAATACACACTCTCCCAAACGCTTTGTCGAGATCGGGAGTGGATATCTCCATCACTGTCCTCCATGAAGCCTCATGTTTAACTCCTGTGTGAGAGGATATTCTTGGATTGAGTAATTACAAAGTGGATTTTTCACACCCTAGCACAACCACCTGAGTTAATTTTTAGTTGTCCTTATAGAGTTTACAGAAAACCCAGGCAAAGAATCAAGGAAATTTGGAAATCATATCAATGTTGGCTATCTCATCCATATCATGTTTCTGGTAATTCTGATTGAGTTTGTAGAGTATGAATGATGGAGGTAGAGCACTCATAGAGGAACACTTGTTTCAAATTTTTGAAACATGATTGTCCAAATGTTGAAACCACTTGAACAAATCCTAGTATCTAATAACATTTGAAGGAGGATGTAGTACTATCAACGCTCAAGTATCAAATGACTACCTAAGGTTTGATCAAACTACGATATTATGTATTTTTTGTTAACATGTCAGTTACTCATCAAGTTTGTAGCGCTCACTGTTAGAAGGGAAAATAAAAAATAGTTGCATAAAGATTGGCCATATTTTCATTAGTGTGAATGGTTACTTGTAGATTTATCGAGCTTATAGTTGTACACCATTTGTATTTGAAATCTGAATATTTTACGGAAGTGATTAGAAGTTGGCTTGGAATTCTAGATTATGTTACCAAATGAATAATCTGATACATACAATAAACAAATTTGCAAAGTTAATGACACCTAGCATTAGAGAATCCTCATCGAGGTTTGAAATCATATTTCTAAGCACCATATAAATGACAAGTATATCAATAAAAAAATTCAGGCAGCTCCAGTTAGTCAAATATATCCAAAAAACACAAGTGGCAATAAGATCGATCATTTTAAGGCCAAACATAAGCCAATAATAGATTCTAGCAGTCTATGACAAATGGAAGTTTTGGAAATTTGTTCTAGATTATAAGGAGATTTGACGAGTAACCCTCTCACTCCAAGATTTCCAAGATGAAGATCAGTCAGTAGAGAGAGGACTAATGCCAAATTAGATTCCTGCTCCAGAATTCGAGTCCTTTTGCAACCGACTTCAGTTTTGATTTTTGTTTTTATTAGACTTTGTTGTCATATTGAATATTTTATTTTTTATTTTGCAAAATATATTTTTATTTAAAATAGGCCTTGTAATTTGCCTATTTATGGAGTAACTTGTAATAGAAGAAGGGTTCGACTTGAAGGAGGAGGAAATTCCATTGTACTGTGTTATTTTTCTGAATATCTATATGAGTTAATGCATAAGCACAATACTTTTGTTGAAGCAAAGGTTCATGATAGTGATGTTCTAAGTGTGTTTCTTCTTGTGTTCAATGCTTATTTCCATTTTTTGTTTAAATATTCTAGTATTTAAAATGCAATATATGCTTGGAATTCATCTTTTATTTGATGCTCCATTCATACAGTGAGATACTTGTTATTTTGTTAAGATTGCATGCTCATAATTCATCTTTAGTTTGGTGCTCTGTTCATGGCAGCTTATTATTTTCTGTGATTCCTCTAAAGTTACATTAAGAATTCATCCTAAGCTAGATTCTCTTGGTGTAATGGGCTATTAATCTTTTCTTTTCTTCTACCATCTTAATACTGATCTAATTGTTGAAAAACATCACTTACCTTGCCTCTGTTTTCTGAAAGTACATCACCAACCATTGACAATATATCCTTAAGCTCAGATTTTTTACTCCATTGCCCAATGGTTTCTTCCTCAAGCTTGTCCTACCAATTTTTTTAAATTAAAACCTATCTAGTATGAATCTGACCTATGTGCATTTATTGATGAATTCTTTGATCTATTATCAATCATTAGACATCTGAGATATCCCTTTCTAGTTGGAAGGGTCATAGTCCAACCTAAATTTGGTTTGAAGGTTACCCTTGTGGTTTTCCTCCCACAACCTATGGAAATTACATGAGGATACTCTTACTTAGGGTTTCGTTCCAATCCATTTCTCAAGGGGATGCATATCCCACATAGATTTCATAAGAACCATGTTCTAAAGGAGAAAATTTGAGGAGTAGATAGTCTCACCTAAAATCTAGTTTGCATACCTTTGGCCTAAAGAAAATTCCTTTCCATTCCAACCAAATTTTTATTCTTCCTTTCAAAAATACTATTATGTTTAGGTGCATGGGGAGGTCACTTTGTGAAAAATATTCCAACATGTACATTCAAAGAATTATAAAAATTATCCATATTTTAGAATTTACAACATCCTCTTATTTTTTCAGTCCCCAATAGGAGTTTATGTATGATTATTACTAATCTATGATTATTTCCTGGAAAATGTATGATTATTACTAATCCCTTGTAGATATTTTACCAATCTATTAAATAAATTTATGTTAATCCTTAAAATTTCTTGATTCCATACAATTTTAAATCCCCTAACCAAATTATTTACCAATATACAAAACATATTTTGAGAAAATCAAATACCTCCTCATTGTAATCTATGAGATTACACAATATAACTTATCAGTAGTGCAATTGCACATCTATAATATACAACAAGAACTCTACAAGTAATATACAAGAAGGAGGAAGGGGAGAAAAGTAGTAGTGGAATAACTATATCATATCAATCACCACTAAATACATCATGTGTTCACATCTATTTATACATTTGTATTGGTGGAAGATACTTGCACAACAATCATAACTACCTTGGTCAGTAAACCCATCCCAATGGTTAACTAACTTTACTATCTATTCAAATTATCTTCACATTCAATCAAATCATTACAATTGGGTGACTTATTAACATCTCCCCCAAATAGATTAAATCCTCCAATATACACCGTGTAACAAAGCCTTTAAAGCTCTATATATTGGAATATAAACCATCCCATTTAAAAATGTTGAGATATATACTATCCAATTTAAATCAAATAATAAATATCTCAAAATATAAAACATCTAATGCTTTACTTGAAAGTACATATTAATAACCCATAACCAAACCTACAATTTTTTTTACTAAGTAGATTGACTATATTTAATAACGAGAAATGGAATACTTGATTCACAAAATGTGCCAATGACACAATCAAGTTTTATCATAAAGTAATAGAATCTCATCCGACTCTCAAAAACAAAGAGAATAACACATAGAAAACTCAATTTCTCTAATTGCTTAGACGTAAAATTATTTATACTACACTAAATATAGGTTCTGCCCATTCAAGGGTAGATTTTGTCCCATCAAGAATGTAATTGTTTAATGATCGAAAAGTTTATTGTTTAACAATTTGATCGGCTATCCACCGATTCGACCCGACCAATGTGAATGCTACCTTGCTATTGATAATAAGTAGTTATGATAAAAATGAACATGCAACAAACGGTTGGTGGTCATTATCCAACATGTTACTTAGTATTGAATGTTGTAACTATTTTATTCCAAGTGAATTATAAGTTGTTGAATATGAAGCAATTCATATGAAAAGATTTATAATCCTTCTTGGATTACTGATAGGGGGGGTGAATTAGTAATAGCGTAATTATAATCCTTTTTCTTAAAATGTTATATCAATGTAAAATTATTGTCCAATAGTGAGCAGTAAGAAATAAACAATCACACACATACACAGTACACCAGTGTTTTATGTGGAAACCCAAATCGGGAGAAAACCACAGAATGCTTTTTCTTATATGTCTTGAAGAATTACATTCATTCGAAGAACCAACTTCCTTTGTTTTCCAGCTTCAAATGGAAGGAGGCTACAACCTGAGGGAAGCTCCAACTCCCCAATTCTCTGGCTACAACCAAAAGGAGGCTACAACCCCCAATGTTCTCTGACTACAACCGAAAGGTGGCTACAACCACCTGTCCTTGCCCCGTCCTGCCACTTTGAAGTAGAAGTAGAATGATGGAACCACTGTCACACTATCACTGTGAGATATACCACTGTAAACCTGTACCAATAAATTTGAACCATGCATCAACCATGCATCAACCTATACCTCAACCTGTAATTAACCTGTACCATAAACAAGTGCATCAACCATGCACCAACTTGTAATCAACCTGTACCATAAACAAGTGCATACAACCAAGTACCAAGTATGTACCAATCATGTGTCAACTACTCATCAACTATGACTCATCAATATGTACCAACATCATCAACTATACACCTCATGTATGTGGGCCAACTCATCAACTACTTGTCTCAACCATGTACTGAACATGTACCACAACCAAAATCCCTCATCAATTTCATCATCCAAATCTGATTTGTAGCTCTATAATAGACCTGGTGTATATGATCACATTCCTGCAAACCTTCCTTAACTTTAAAAACAAGAGACTAGCATTTTCATCAAACTTTTCTTTAGTCTCACATACCTAGTTTTGGATTAGTCAACAACCCTAACTTGAAGTAATCATAACTTTGATCCTGTAATGTATAAATATCTAAAAATGATACACAATGTTCTTCAGTGTGTTTTATACAATTCCTCCAAGTGTCACTACTTGGAACCTCTCAGAAAATGAGTTATAGCAAAAATGACATACCTTGTTGAATATTGTCTTATTCTGGAGCGACCTTGTAGAGCGTGCCCCACACAAAATATTTGATTAATTGATATGAAACAATTAAAAAACATAATATAGACTGTACCCTAACCAAAACATTTGGTATCACTGAATTTGGATCTGTTATGAAGAAGTTATGACGTTTGTACCCGAAGCACCTGATTTTGACTAGTTTTGGGACTGACCACAAAGCCTATTTTCCATGGAGTGTAACTCCCAAAATAAAACAAATCACAAGGTGAATTTGTTACCACGGATACTTGGATATGTTTTCTCACTTGCATAGAAATTTCAGGGTCTGAATCATTATAGAAAAAAATATATAGCGAAAATGGTGAGATGACCTGTAAATAACATACCTTAGAAAGCACCATCAAAAGAATTTATCCTTCCTTGCATTTCGGCCTTCTTTTCTTCACCTTCACTCAGAATTCTGGTTTAGATATCCTTGTTTACCTCAGACACATATAGATATTCAATATGCTCTAGCATGTTTGAAATGAGAGAGCCGTGCCTCTTATTTATACTCTCCAAGTAGCTTCCTTAAAAACATCTTCTAGGTCACTTGGCCCACTTTCCTTATTTTAGGGTTGGGTCCACTTCTAATTTCTCCATTAAATTTATTATTGAAATAACTTATTTTGTATTCACTTT
>ML790966.1:87496-149642 GCA_009831015.1 Picea engelmannii
CTTTATTATTTACCTTTTAAAATCTCTTAAACCACTTTGACTACTTTGACCTTTTGGGGCTTCTAGATGACATATGAGGGTCCTCCAACTTCGTAAGGCCATAACTCTCAAACCGTGAGGAGTTATGTGACATTCTACATACCGCCAGAAATGACATGACATGTAATATCCATATAGAATAGTATTATCTGAAAATATATCATAACTCATACCGTTACCAATCAAACAAACTTGTGTCCATTACCCAAACCTGGGGTCTCCAACTTCTCATGGCCATAACTCTCTAATCGTGAGGAATTATGCGACGTTCCACATACCACCGGAAATGACATGACAAGCACTATCCATATAGGATATTTTCCCTGACAAATTCACTGTCCTTCATCTCATTATTCCACAATAAAGCATGGTTTCTCTTACTCCACAAAGCGTCTTCCCGTGAGGGCTTTCACCATAAGGGGACCACTTTGGAGTTCATCCATATTTACTTCTTATCAACAATAACAAAACAATAATGAGTCATATTTACATCAAACAATAATGGGTCCATTACCCAAACCTTTGTGCTACGGGTCTTTCTTCAAGGGTTGACATCAATGACAACCAACCTTAATGAACAATCCTCTGTAATTTACTTGTCTCAACATTCAATGCTCGTCCAAAAAGTGTGCATCAAATTTCGTTTCGTAGAATACTTTGATGAAATGTTGGTTGGGAGAAAGTAAGTAGCATGTATATACTAGCTCCAAGATCTCTCTTGTGTATGATGTGGAAAAAGACGAGAAAAATATCAACGACCATAGGATTGGTGTCAAAAGGATATAAGGTGAGGTGGGCAATGGTTGGTTTTGTTAGCTTTAAAGAAAAGCCAAAGTTCCATCCCATGCTATTGGTCCTCAAAGATCAATGACCGGATGATATGGTTGATAGGGTTGCTTTTTGCTTTTATTTTATTCATTTTAACCACGATTCAACTTCACCATGGAGCAGGTTGATCGAGAGGAATAGTTTCAGGAGTAGATATAATCAGTGTCATATTATATAAATTAATGATGTAGTCTAAATGGATTTTATCACCATCATTTAGTTATGTAATTATGGAAGAAAGTGAAATAATTTTTTTATTTAGTTATGTAATTATGGAAGAAAGTGAAATAATTTTTTTTGTTGTAACATTTTTAAATGTTTAAATAGATTTAGCTTTCTTAAATTTTTTGAAATATATATATATATATATATATATATATATATATATATATATATATATATATATATATATATATATATATAATTTTTTTTACAAATTCAACAACTCAAATTTACAATTTCAACCATTAAAATAAATTATCAAAAAATGTTCAAAAACCTTAAATGTTCAAAAATGTTCAAAATTATAACGTAGTTCCAAAAACATAAAAGTTTAAACTAATTGTTGGGCGCACCTCGAACATGGAAACTAGACCTAGGATCCTGCAACCTATGCTCTCCAAGCCCCACTCATGCAATAAAGAAGTTGTGCGCCATTAATCAATGCCTCCAACAAACGCCAAAGCCCATCATGATCCTAGAGTTGCAGGCCATGGCGTTGTTGAAAATCCGTGAACAAAACGAAGGGGGAAGATATCCGGTTGGAGAGGAATGAGGGAAGGACGGTCTAGACGCTCCGGATGGTCGTAGACAAATCGACGGACCTAGCGAACTAGATGTCTGGGCACATAGAGCCCATAGTGAAATCGCTTTATGGCGTAAATATAACATATTAAACGACCCTACTGTTCAAATATTTGTGCCGAAAATACCTTACCTTGATCGATTATGTACACTTTTCTTTGATATTATATCTAATATTTGTAATTTTCTAGTTAACCTAAGAAATCAAACCAGGATTGAGAAATTCCGTGGATGAAATCAGATTGATACCCACCCAAAGGAAATTAAGATTCTGAAAACTATCTTGTGTTCACTGGTTGTTGTAGCGACGTGGCACATGCATCTCTTTTCCGTATTTGAACTCTTTTCCAGCTTGGTCTCAAATGGGGATCCCAAACGCGTTGGTCTTTGGCCATTGGTGAACTACTCCGAAAGGTCAACAACCATGCCCACCTCCCATACCCCACCCCATGGAGTGTCTAAGTCATCAAGGATCAAAATTGAAGTTGTTACTCATAGAATGTTTCTCATCAAAATTAAAAAAATTTAAAACACTTATCAAATTTGAATCCTACAAATAATTTCTTATCTTTTCAAGTGAAAGGTATGTGATTATATAATATTGATTTTCCCTTTGGCTGTCTATTAATTTCCCTTTGACTAAAATTTTGTGTGCAATAACTCATGTTAAACATAAAAAAGAAATATATATATTTTTAATATAATAAAATAATTTGTTTTTCTAAAATTTGGTGGGCTAATATCTTTGAGGTCTTATGACAAGTTTTGGAACCCCAGGATGAGAGAGGAAGAATAAAATGACGTGTACATCGTGTGAGTTATGTTTAATGCTAAAACACATTTAGAGGAGTAGAGTACGTATAACTCGATATACTTTAATAATTAGATGTACGAGATTGGATTTGTTCCGAGGCATCTGGATTTGTGCAGCAACTTCCCATTGTTCCTAACCTTTACCACTTATTTGTTAAACTTGCAGAATTTTTTTTTCTATGCATGCGATCTTATGTTTATTCAAAATACAAAGTTCTATAACCACGGGCTTTAATTATTTGTGACCGGACTATCGCATTTAACACTTACACAACAATTAAAAAATGTCAATATGGCGATATCCGATATCGATGAGAACCATTGATATGACAAACCCCAGATCAAATATTCACCGTCGATTATTTAACATTATTACAAAGGGTTTTTCCTGTCAAAACCATGGAAAACCGTGGCTGGAACCGTGCTATCGGTTACATGGGTATTGTTTGTTATAATAATCTCCAACAAACGAAATTTACCAATGGTTGGGGCCGGATCCAGAACTTTTTGTGGAACTCTACCACCAGAACTTCTCTGGTTATCAGGTACTGCTGCAAAACAATGAAATCTCCTTACTACTTTGATCCAATGGTCCTGGAGTGATTTCTTTGTAGATCACCGGTCTTGATCTAATTACAAAAATGATTTGAACTGATCGGCTGTCCAGGTCTGTGTTGTAGCTAGTTATACTGACAGCCACACTTAATGATCCTCATAGTTTGATGCAGTATTTAGTTTGATTCTTAATGACACTTAACTCTGTACATTGTATGAAAAGGAATTAAAGAAATGAACATCATGTGAGCTATTTTTAGTGTTCAAATGCATTTAATGGCATAGAGTACCGATAAATCAATCTACTTTGATAATCAAATGTGCGAGATTGGATGGGTTGATCCTATTAAACAAGAGAGATAATTATACCGACAATGATACTTAATGATCCTCATAATTTTATCCAACAGGTCTGTGTTGCACGTCTATGTATTCAAGGTAGCACCCTCGTAGTTTGATCCATCGTTTGCCCCATTTGTTGTCGTTCTATCTTTTATTTTCTTCAACTTTGTCAAGGTTGGTTACCATGTCTTTTATTTTCTTCGTCTCTTGAGTTTTGGCATGTTGAAGCAAAGAATTATCAAAGTAATTTTGGATTGCTGGTAAATATAATGTCATTTCTAACTTTCCTCTATGTGTTCATTAGGGGTTTGGGTTTCTGGTGGACTGAAATCGAGTCGTGAGAGCTCCCACTGTGTCATTTTTATACACATACAAGGTATTCATAGTTAAAGAGACAAGGTATTTAAAAAAGCGAGGACGAGGTCAACAATCCGTCACATAGAAATGCACATGGAAGATTTTTTTTTCTTTTTCTTTGGCCATGAATTTACGCTTTCAAGATATTTTTCTAGTTTTGTGGAATGAGGGTCATAAAACCCTAGTTTCATACCCTTCCTACGACTATAGTGTTATAAGGTCATATTTATTTCTATTATTATTTTTCTTTGTTTCATGCATTGAAAAATTAAAATCTAACTCAGGGCATCAAGCTCCATTGATTCTTTCAATGATCCATAGAAACCAATTGTTGGTACATGCACCTTGCACCGGTTGAACTCTCTTCTGAGGTAAAAAAACTTTTGTTTGTTGTTGATCGCCCAATTCTAGCTTGATATTCTATTTATTATAAATCTTGCAATATTGTGACTTATCGAGGCCATGGTGATCAATCTACACCTCGAGCACAACTGAAATCATGTCAACCATAGATGAAATTGCGTTGAAGTCCAGAAAAACTTTCTCGATCCCATTTTGTAAGTTATCTTCCATTAAGTGGTGGCATTTGAACTCTATTAAAAACATATCTTTTTAACTGTAGTAAATCAATGCCCCATGATCATTCTGTTGTTCTGAATTAAAGTCATATGTAGTATGGAGTGCAGAGTAGCATTAAGTTTGAGACCTTCCTTATATGCTACATTTAACTGAATTTAAATCCTTATAATTTGAGATTGAAGGTTGATAGGTTAGCATGTTGGACACTATCTCTCATGACAGTCTCCTAAAGATTTAGACACCAAGAAGATTTGAGTTTGTTGTCCTTATGCAAATATTTTGGTCCATTTCTTTTCATATCGGGGATGGGTCATTCCCAGAAGGAAAAATGTCTCTTGAATCCTAGTATCGATCAGATGAAAAGGAAATTTTTGACCTGGAACATAATAGGAGAATGGTATGAGACTCCTCTTTATTCCACCTAAGACCTCCATCTATCTATCTCTTGGACCGAAGAATTAGAAATAAACGAAACTCTTAAGTGTTTTGAACATTCCATCTTTCCCTAGGCTATTGTTCCCCACTTGGGAATTGATTTAATAGGCTCAATATCTTTAAGATCAACCTCCTCAATTTTATATCTAAGATAATCAAACAATCTACCAAGTCAAACAAAGTCTCATGGCATAATCCTAAAGGGCTACATCAATGATATATCTTTCATCGAGATCGGTCTTTCTTTCAGTACTCTATGGCTTGCCCCCACCTATGTAGGTTCATGCCAACTCTCATAAAAAATGTGCCCTACTTAGATGTCAGCCCTATGAAGAAAGATAACTTAAAATTTTCACATAGTTTATGTTTATTGAAGTTTGTTCTAACATAACATTTGTATTCTATTTTATTGAAATTAGTTTTACCATTACTGTAATGTTTCAACAGACCACCTTTGTTTCTTTGATGAAATGGTAGAGTGGGATTTTTTTATGTCTATGGTGAGTAGAAAATAAAATTAAAGTATAATTATTATTTTTCTTTTCCAGGAGCAATATATACCGATCAACAACTTTTCCAGGAGCAAGTTGTATCAATCAACAACTCTTTTCACTAGTCAGTCATATTGATAAAAACAAATAAATGTTGACAGAATGAAAATACAATATGATCTTCTAAGATTTTGTTATCTTTATTGCAAGTCCTATAATAACATAAAAAAAAATTAGGGGCCATTCAAATGACACAAATTAAGAAATCTCACAAATATTAGATGTTGAAATCTATCAAGCTAAAGAGAAGTGCATTTCACATACCGACATTGACCATGTATTGGATATAAATGATATTTTCAGATTGGATTCTTTCTCATGTACTCTTGGAGATTTTTTATTTGTTGCATTTCATGTGTTGTTGGATTTTCGTTACAACTCCATTGTACTACGAAATGGATTGATAGATCATTTCTTGGTTTGTTTAAGCAATGACAATGCAAAGGAATTAGAGTAATATCAATATGATCTAGCATCTGATTTTTTGTACCAACTGTACATAATCCATGATGTAGACACACACCTTTCCAAAATGCATATGTATGCATCTTCGAATGTAGATGAAAATAAGAGAGGGCTATGGAGAGATACATTTTCCATACGATGACTACTAAAATGGTTGAACATATCAATCACAGTCTAGTCATTAACGAGAATCAAAAGGTATCTATATTTCAATAGAAATGCAAATCGAGACCCATATTGCATCTTGTTCCATGATGCAAATCTTGTTAGTGGTCATTACGAAGAATTGGTTTACAAAAAACTATCCAGATGCGATTTTGAATATTCTAGTAATTGCTTGTCACTAATGTGCAAGGACCTCGAATACCATTGGAAGTGTATTATGCATATGATGCATTCTCATGGATTGAGTAAAGCAGTAAGTAGCAGATCTAGTTTTGGGGACAATCTATTTGAAACACTTTGCTATTTGGCAGCAATGTACTTCAATGTACAATCCCTGAGACTTTATATTGTATAATCCTTCTGCAATGCAATTACAAGTGGTGAGCACATTGGACTTCATTTCTTAAACCAACCCCTGATGCTCGATTGATCCGGATTTTATGAGCATAACAAAATGAATATAGATTATTAACAGGTGCTTAACACAAAATAATAGAGATACAGTAAAACTGGTTTTCTATTCAATAACGAAATAAGCTAAAACTGTAAAATGCAGCAGAAACAAGCTTGTGGAATGGTGGCGACTTATCTCTGAGAAGAGATGTGACGACAACACGAATTCGCAAGAAGAAGGTTACAATGAGGCTCTGAAGGACTTTTTACAATAATAAATAATTCCAAAAACCCTAGACATCCAAAAACCTAACCCTAGGAGGTGAAGTGCCAAAAGTCATGTGGGTCACGTTTGGGTAAGTTAGTACATCAACTTCCCGGGGTTGTAACGTTTGCATACGATCTCCGTTTTAGGCGTGTGATAGCCCATTGGAAAGGTATCATCGAGGATATTCATTTTGGGGGCTCAATCATGCGTTTGGATATCATTAAGGAGCTTGATACTGAAAAACCTTCATTTAGGCCCTCAAAATGGCCCGGGAAGTTAAAACTGCTAAAAATAGTAAATTGCCAAAAATGTCAGAAAACTGTTTTGAGCCAGTTGGAAAAGGTGGGTAGCCATCGATATGCATCTGGATCAATCCTCCCTCCTTAGTAATAAATGGTCTCCATTGCGTTGAGTTACCCCATTAGATGAGGAAATTTCTATTGAATTTGGCCCCGGGTGAGCCACTTGCCTTGGTGTAGGAGATGCCCTGCTTTGACGACTCGATAAAGTTAGATCCTTTGTTGTCGAGTGCCCTTGATATGTCTGTCCACAATCTGATCATTGGATGCCTATTTTATGCAGTTGGGGTTGAACTCTGTTGGTGTCAGTTGTTTTGCTACTTCTAAGGTGTCCAATAATGGTGGGAAATAAGGGCGAAGGAGATCCACGTTGAACATTGGGTGCAGGCCAAGGAAAGGAGGAATGTTGAGCTCAAAATAATTATCCCCCACGGCCTTGGTGATAGTGTACAGTCCATAATGGAGTGGGCAAAGCTTCCGATGGGGTTCTGTAAGGCGTTCTTTCTGCAAGTGCAACCAAACTTTGTCACCCACCTAAAACTTATGTAGCACCCGATGTTGATCATGGCGCTGTTTGTACTTGTCATTGGACTTATGTAGGATATCCTAAACCTATTGGCGGATGTGTTGGATCTTCTCAATGAATCGAGTGGCTTTGTCAGCTTCAGTTGGAACAGGAGATGAGTCAGTCGAGGTGACCACAAGGGGACGTGCAACATCTATGGGACCCAATGGTTGGAATCCCAACCCCACTGGAAAGGGGCTGTGGCTAATTGAGCTATACAAGGCTTGATTGTAGCTATGCTAGAAATAGGGAAGGCTCTCATCCCATGTGCGAGGGTTCTTTTAATTATACATGCAAAGGATATGCACAATCATTCGATTTACAACCTCGGTTTGGCCATCTGTCTGGGGGTGGAAGGTCGTGGATTTGGTGAGCTTGGTGTCGAGCAGTGACCAAAGGCTCAACCAGAATGTGGCTAGAAATCGACTATCCTGATTTGAGACAATGGTTTGTGGGATTCCAAAATGTACCTAGACTCGTTCAAAGAAGAGCTTGGCAGTGGCCTCTGCTGTGATTCTCTTCTTGCAGGAAACCAAAATCGCCATCTTAGAAAAGCGATCAACAACCACAAAAACACAGTCATTTCCCCGCTTAGTGGATGGGAGGACCGACATATAGTCATTTGAGATGGATTCTCATGGCCTGTTAGGAGTAGGAAGAGGGGTGTACAGGCCCTGTTTCTTAGTGGTTGGTTTGGCAATAGCACAGACAGTGCAGAACCATATATACTTGCCGACCTCCTGTTGAAGTTTCGTCCAGTAGAAATGTTTGTGTAGCATCACCACTGTCTTTTCGACGTCGAAGTGTGGATGACTTTCTCCTTCCCAAGAATGTAATGTCTCCACTGGTGGCATGCTTGCACAATGGAGTACATTTCTTTGTCATAAGTAGGGTACTTACAGATAGTATCTGACAGTGTCTCACTATGATAGGCCACGGGGTGGCCGTGCTGAGTGAGAACGGTGCCGACAGCATAGTCTGAAGCATCTGTCTTGATTTCAAAGGGATGTTGCAGGTCTGGTAGTGAAAGTACTGGGGCTGAGCACAAGCACTACTTCAAATCATAAAATTCTTGTTGTTGGGACCGGCCCCATGTAAATTTCACCTTACCACCACCCCTATTTATTTGGCTGAGGGCCCATGTGATATGGGAGAAACCCAAAACAAACCTACAGTAGAAATTAGCAAGTCCCAAGAAGCTCTGAAACTCAGTGAGTGTTGTTGGGGCTGGCCAGTAATATATGACATGGATATTGGCTGGATCCACATGTACGCCATGTTGATCAATAATGTAGCCCAGGTAATGGACCCTGTCAATGCCGAAGGAGCATTTTTCTAGGTTGGCGTATAGCTTGTGCTGCGGCAGGGTGTGTGGAACCCGTTGAATATGCTACAAGTGTTCGGCCCAAGTCTTTCTATAAATTAGAATGTCATCTAGATACACCACTACAAAAGTATTGGTGAATGGTCACAGGATATCATCCATCATCCTCATGAAAGTGGTTGGAGCATTTGTCAAACCAAAGGGCATGACCAACCATTCAAAAAGTACTTCCTTTGACTTGAAGGCGATCTTCCATACATCTGTTTGTTCTATCGGGACCTGGTGGTAGCCAGAATTCAGATCAATCTTATTGAAGTATTTGGCCCCCGTGAGTTGATCAAGGAGGTCATTGATTCAGGGAATCGGGTACCAGTTTCTGAAAGTAATTTTATTCAGAGCTCGGTAATCAGTACAGAGTCGCCAGGTTCCATCTTTCTTCTATAACAACACGATTAGGCTTTCACAAGGTGATGAGCTAGGGTGGATGTGCCCCTTGTGGAGAAGTTCCTAGATCTGTCACTTGATCTCCTCATTCTCTAACAAAGAGCGACGATAGACCAGCCCATTGGGCAGTGGTGCGCCGGGGGTCAGATCGATGGGGTGCTTGACTTGGTAGTGCAGAGGTACCCCTATAGGTGAGGAGAAGATATCCGAGTATTCTTCCATGAACTTATCTACTTACTTCTACTGTGTGGAGAGGTCGGTTGCAGAGACCCTAGATGTGGCTACAATCTTTCGCTTATTCTGAGAGAAAATCATGAAGAAGACAAACTTCCCCATCTGAGAGATGACCTTCCTGCATTGCTTAACAGAGATCAAGGAAATAGCATTGTTGAGTCTCAAAATGGTCCTTATTTTCACTCCATTAATTCACTAAAACCTTCACAATTACTTCCATTTCGCCTTCATATCACCTCCACATCATTACATTTACCTCATTATTGGGTTATGACTATGCTTTTCCAAAGTTTATCAATTCTTAACATTTTAAGTGAATTTGTGGTTAAACTTTAGAAAATAATATGCTTATACTTATACCTAACAATTAGAATGAGTTTGTTGACATGTGTAGGTGATTTGGAAGCTTCCAAGACACTCTTATGTGGCCTCCAATACTCAAATTCGAATTCCCTTCAAGATATGGAAGGAGATTTAGATAAAGGTCAAAGAGGATATGTGTCTCATCATTTTCCATTTGGTTGTAACTATATGAGATTTTTATGGATCTAGGGAGAAAATAGTGGATCTCCATTAATGGGGTAGTTTCTTATGCTCTTATATAAATAGGAGAGACTTCTCCTTTCAAGGATATATGACATATAGATATGGAGATGGAGGAAATATAGAGATAGATGGAGATATAGGTGTGAAGTTCAGGAAATGCTCATGTTTTGAATTGATGTAATCATATTCTTTTGAATACAAGACATGCTTCCATTTTGATCTCTATTTTGTGTTAAGATTATGGTGTACTTGTTGAAGGATGGAAGGGCCCCCATGCACTGATGCCAGTACACCTATGTGTTGTATATAGTAGGTAAAATTTGTCATTTGTACATTCATGTTATTTTTATGTTCTTTGCTTTAGTAGTTTAGAATAGACAACTTCAATCCTCGCACATATTGTGTTGTGCCTCTAAGCTTACGAGCTCTTGGTTGACATTAAATCGTTGAGAATTTTTGCCCTAGAAGTTAAAACTGCTAAAAATAGTAAATTGCCAAAAATGTCAGAAAACTGTTTTAAGCCAGTTGGAAAAGGTGGGTGGCCACCGATATCCATATGGATCATCGATTTCATACACAATGCGACAATTGTCGGTAATTGACAAGCGTACCTTGTGAATATGGCAGTGCCATATAATAAGAGGAAAATCGAGGGTGGTCCATGTTCTATTTGCAATGGATATCAATCATTTTCAATGTAAATATCCAAGTATTATCCTCCTGTAGCATGAAAATTTTGAGCCTCTACCCTTCTTGCTCGACCTATGACAAAACAATTGATGTGTTGTCATTTGAAATAGATCCATTCCACATTCACTATGAACCATTGGTAACAGAACATCACAATGCCATAGGAAATGTGAACTCTAGCCAACTTGCAATGGCACTAAACAACCCACGTCGAGTTAACTATCATGTATCTATGGAAGTTTTAACTACCACAAGTACGAACCATAATGTATTGCCCACTGGAAATGTAAAAGAAATACATAAACATATACATCATCTGCATGATGATGATAAAATGTCAATGCAAAATAGTAGTTCCATCTCTAACATGGATTGTCAACAAAAAAACACATGTGCTACAAAAAAGAATACACATTTTTTTCACAGACTAAAAAAGATTATTTGTGAAAATAACAGATGCATTGAAAAATCCCCCATTTGTCATGGCATGAAAATATATGCGGACGAATGCCATATATATTCCATCGATCCAACAATTCCTTGTAATAAAATAACATGAACGACATATCCTACATTGAAACAAACACTTTGTTATATAGAATTTGAACATAATAGAGCAAGAGAGACTACGCCCACTAAGCATGCCCATCTAAAAAAAGATGCAAAGAGAATATATTTGAAACAACCTCAAGGCACACCTAGGAACACATGTGCAATTTGTGAGGAATTACATTTTTCACATAACATTCGATGCTTCACCTAAGAACTAAAAGAAGAGTATATTATCTTGACAACAAATGAAAAAAAACTCTCTTCTAAGAATATATGTTCTTCTTGCAAAAAAGCACTTCAAAATGGGATTTTTCCACAATTTGCAACACCTGACCAAATAAGGCGTAACATGCCATTACAAATTGTAAGCACACTCTCAAAATTTGAAGAGAGACTTGTATCACTCAGAATTGCATTCACACAAATTAAGAAATGGGGTTACAAATGATCCCAAATGGGCTTGAGGGGTTCAATTATCAATGTACCTGTCCACATGGATGTTGTGCAAAAATCACTGCCACAGTTCATGAATGACACAATGATAATTGTAGTTGCATTGAAAAGAAGGTTGCAATAAAAGAATGCATATCAGATCAGAAAATTACGTGTAAATGATGTCAAGAGAGGAGTAAAATAATTGTGTTCTAGATCTCTATATAAGGCTGAAAATATCTCTAAAAATAAAGAATGGATTGATGTTCTTGAACAATGTGATGTCAAATGAATGGAAGATGTAAATTATGATTGTGAAAGTAATATGGACACTGAATCGGATAATGAAAGGCCAATTGAAACATTAATACATGGATTCATAGAGTCACAACACATTCATGATTTGTAGGACAGGATCATTGAACTCACCCCTGATGAAGGGAAACACCCACTTGGTATTTTCAAGGACGAGTATGCAAAAGAAATGAACTTTCTGACACTATTGTTTAGATATCCCCGCGATGATGATGTTTTAATATATTTAGCTACCATAAAATAGAAAAATGGGAATTGATATTCTCATATCACACAACATTTTGTTTTTCAAATCAATGTGCATATTAATTGACAGAGTACTCTCATATGGGTGTGCATATGAAAAGGCCAACTAAGAGGAAGAAACATATTAACAAAATATGTAAAGTACAAACCAAACCTAGAGAAAATAATTAAATTTGACATTGGATATATAGACTTCAAAAACATTCACATTTCCCCTCATTACCTGCAACAAATCAAGAAAAATATATTTGTAATGATACGATAATTGGAGCCACCATCCTTTTTTCATCATGTTGACAAGTGTAGAGCATCGATGGAATGCATTAGTCTCTACATTGAGTAAGTTGTATAGGAACATGGGAAATAGAAAGCACATTGAAACTTTGGAAGACAATGACATTAATTACCTCATACGAAAAGGCCCAGTCACATGTAGTCACCCGGGATGGAAATTTATTTTAAAATGTAGAAACCTTGGCGAATCTTACTAATCCTTCATATGCCAACTATAAATGATTGGTGATATTTTTGTAAAAATATTCAAATTTCTAAGGATTTTATATATTTTTTATAAAATTTTGGTGATTTTTAAGGTAAAATAATTTTATCCTATAGAATTTGGGTGAATCATTTTTAAAATAGTGAATCTCGTTTTTGGAAAAACCATGGAAAATTACCCCAGGAGTGAAATTTAGCCACTAAAACCATCCCATTGTAGTCGCTATTATATACATAGAATAGATGTTGTAAAGTAATTTATATGTCATGATGAAACATTATTTGGAAATGTAAATTACACTACTACTTTGTAACTAAATTCCAAAATAGGTGAAGCGAGCATGAACATGGATTATTATGGATAGAAGATACTCCAATATATGGAAGGGATAATAACTCACAAATTGAAAAGTTCTTGGACAAATATGTAACATGCGACACCGACCATTTGGATCCAGATCTTGACAAGTTGCATAAGCATTACCATACAAGAAGCTATAATAAACAAAAGAATTCACATTGCAGATACAACTTCCCTATGCCACCAATGAAGAAGACAACAATGCTTGATCCAATAACTTTACCGAACAACGCTCTTATGACAACCTAATAAGCTTCAAACAGTTCTTGGTGGAATTCGAGCTAGTAGAAGATGAGTACATCCAACTAATACAATGTACACTAAAACCATTGCAAATCTTCCTAAAATGAAAACCTTCACACATTTGGAACAATAGTTTCACAAAGGACATGCCAAATTTATGGAATGAAAATACAGATGCACAATACGTACTCAATGAATATGATACAACATCATATTGTAGTTCATACATGACTAAAGTTGACAAATCTATGACAAATGCATTTTAGAGAATACACAAAGAACATGAAAAAATAAAAATTGATGCTATGCAAATGATACGCACATTTGGAGATACATTGCTTAATCTTCAACAAATGTCTGCTCAAAAAGAAGTTCATATAACACTTTCTCTTCCACTGATTTTTTTTTCAAGACAGTGTATATTTATAAATACAAATCTAATAGATCTATGCACATTTATCCTTAAGCCACCCTTTCTATTAAAACAAGAACTTGACAATTCATAAGATGTAATGTGCCACTATATTATTGATTATTACATTGAGCGCCCACACACTATTAAGAATGTATGCCTTGCTAAATTTGTCTCCAAGTATAATAAAAATGGTACACACATATCAAAAAGGAAAAAATCAATTGTAATATGTTTCGTCAACTACAACAAATACATTGACATAAAAAATTTCTATAGAGAGAAACTATTGCTATATGTTCCATTCAAAAACAATGAACACACATTGAAACATGACTTGCCCACACGGCTAGTTTCTTATAGTTTCCATGCAAGTACAATACAAATCAATGAAGATAAATTTATACACAACATCAACCCAACATAGGGTGATCTCGAAAGTGCATTTGTACAACTGGATAACAACCTTGTGGATATTGATGGTGCATTAGAAGAACGAGAACCTTCTAAAGTCCATTACTAACAATACTATTGGAAAGCATAATTGCAATTCCATCAAGAACCAAAGATGAAGAAATAAATTAAACTATGATTCCAAGTCACAGACCACCCATTTTTGCTTGAAAATGAATAATATTATAGGTTTCGAAGAATGATAAATAAATAAAAACAAGTAATTGTCAAAGACATTGCGCTAAAGAAATCAATTGACACACACATGCCATTTTACTTATTCCTCATAGGTGGAGTAGGAATAGGAAAGACATTTACAACAAAAATGATATTCCAAATGATTATACAAATACATGATGCACAAAATACAACTGACCCTTTGAAACCAAAGGGATTGACATTGGAATACACATGCAAAGTTTCTTACAATGCAACTGGAACAAAAATCCATTATGTATTGCTAATGCCTTTCAACAAGTATCATTTCCTTCTACTTAGCAAGGAAATGTTAGACACCTTGTCAAATATTTATTAAGAAATAAAACATGTTTTCATCAATGAAGCTTCTATGATTGGAAGTTGATTCCTATTTTCCATTGACAATAGACTAGAAACATAAAGCATGTACAAATGAAATACTTTGGGAACATAGATATGGTCTTTTGCTATGAACTTTATCGAGCACAACCCATACAAGATTCCCTCATATTTTAACAAGCTACCATGAACATGCAACCAATAACATATGTGATTCAGGTGGATATCGATGTCCACCCACCCATTCCACTTTCTCGAAAAAACATTTTCCACCATGGTAGTTTTTCGGCAGTTTTTCGGGTTCCAAACTTCTGGGCCCATTTTGAGGCCCTAAACGATGTTTTTTGGGGATTTGGGGCCCTCGTGATTGCCAAAGGCACTGACCTAGGCCAGTCAAAAATTGTTATTCTCGGTTAGACCTTTCCAATGGGATATTGCGCACCTAAAACAGAGATTGTATGCAAAAGTTACGACCTCGGGAAGTTGATGTACTAACTTACCGAAATGAGGCCCACATGACTTTTGGCGCTTCATCTCCTAGGGTTAGGTTTTTGGATGTATAAGGTTTTTGAAATTCCTGTTTATGGTAAAAGGCCTTCAAAGCCTCATTGTAATGATATTCTTGTGAATGAGTGCAACTGTCACATCTCTTCTCAGAGATAAGCCACCACCATTCCAACAAGCTTGTTTTCCACTGCATTTTACAGTTTCAGCTTATTTCCTTATTGAATAGAAAACTAGTTTTACTGTATCTCTATTATTTTGTGTTAAGCATCTTTTAATAATGTGTATTCATTTTGTTCTACTCATAAAATCCGGATTAGTGGTATCAGAGCGGTCTTCTCCTTATCGTCTTAATGCATGTCCCCAACGAGGTCAGAGTACAAAGAATTGGGTCTCGAGCTTGTTTCTCTTGAGGACAAAATCTCTCGCATGCCCAAGCGACCTCTCATGGTAGGAGAAAAGAAAGATGATGGTACATGAGATCCTTTTAAAATGTTGCTTGAGGAATCCCTCATGCAATAGAGGAATGAGATGATGGATAGTTTCACGCAAATCCTTCGACAACTACCAACATACGACGCATCTTCCTCGAGCAGAGGCATCGCCCCCTTCAGGGTACAAATCAACTTCGAAATTATTATATTTGAAGGTCAGATAGACACAGATGATGTAGACAAGTGGTTGAATCTACTAGAAGGGTATTTTTCTATCCATAACTTTTAGAATAGAGAAAATATTACTTTTGCGCTCCTTAAAGCCATTCCCCATGTCAAAGATTGGTTGGAAGATTTCTGTAAGCAAAAGGAAATAGAGGAACCCTCATTATTTTAAGTCACGGCCACTTGGGAATCCTCTAGGGATGCTATTAAGGAACAATACTACCCTGTCGGAAGTTATGACGACTTGTATACCAAATGGACCACCTTGCGGCAAGAAAGAGACCAAGCAGTGCTAGAGTTGACAAATATCTTCCATACCTTGTGCACCAAGATGGGTATCAAAGATTCATACCGACATATGGTGCTCAAGTATTGCAGTGCTCTGCATAGATACATCCAGACCAAAATGGAATTTCTAGACATATTGTCCTTGGGCACAGCCTATCAATATGTAATCAAAATCGAGCAGAAGCTCAAACAAAAGACATAGAAATTTGGGCCTGGGAAGCCCTCACAATAAAAGCCAGGAAAGGGCGGCCCCAACCCACAAAACAAAGGACAGAGAAATAATGGGTAGTATAAGGAAAACCAGTCCAAGCTGCAAGAAAAGAAGGACACCGAAAAGACAAAGAAAGATACCAGGAAGTGGTGTGAATTCCATATGAGCCCTTGGCATAACACTGCTGACTGCCACTCAAAGCAGTTGTTGGTGGCCGAAGTGAGGGCCTCTGAATTACATGCAGGTTCTGACTCTGATTCAGAACCAGAAAGGGTAAGACAGATCATTGATGCGGAACCCAGTGCCACCGTTTCTACCACCAAGATCCAACCTGGTGAACCAGACGAGCCAGAAGAAGGAGAATGCCTCTTCCATTCACAGATGTGGTTAAAAGGCACCCCACTGTATTTCATCGTTGATAGAGGTAGCTAGAAGAACCTCATCTCAGCAGAGGTCATCAAGCGGTTGGCCGTGCCAACAACACTGCACCCACAACCCTACACCATTGGATGTCTCTACCAAGGAAGCAATCTTCGCGTTAGCCAAAAGTGTCGATTGTCTTACGACATCAAGCCCTTCAAAGACGAGGTATTGTTTGATGTTGCTCCTCACAAAGTTTGTAATGTTATTTTGGGCCAACCTTATTTATGGAAACGTCATGTTGTATATGAGTCTACACCTCGTAGTGTTATTATTACTTTGAACAAGAAATTGTACAGGATACACGATGCAGTCCCTCCTAGTGTTATTTCCTTGATCTCTGCCAAGCAATGCAGGAAGGTCATATCTCAGACTGGAAAATTTGTCTTCTTCATGATTCGCTTTCAGAGTGAGAGAAAGATCACAACAACATCCAGGGCCTCCACAGTCGATCTCTCCACACAATAGAAGCAAGTGGATAAGGTTGTTGAAGAATACTCAAATATCTTCTCTTCTCCAACTGGGGTACTGTTGGCACAGGGGCAGACCCAGGGTTCAAAGCTCAAGAGAGTACTAAAAAAACCCTAACTACCGGCCCTTTCAGCAACACCTGTGAAGAAGATGAAGTCTCACCCGAGGTAGAGGCAGGGGTGGTTGCAGGACTCAGGTGTATGCAACCTAGATGGGATACTGATTTGTGATTATATATTTTACATGGCACTTAGCATAGATCATCTATCAATATTTAACCCTTATGGTGCTTCGTGGATGGCACAGAGCATCGCAGTGAATACTTAGACTAAAGATGATTCAATACTTAGCCACAAAAATATAGATTATATTCAACAGATCAAGAACTAAGCATCTTATATATCAGATCTAACATTCATTCATATATCATAAGCACAGAGCATAACTAGATCTACTTAATCACAACAAGCACTTAGCCAAAAAGGAGACAACACTTAGATCAAATCACAGAGCACATTACACAGAGTTACCATGGTTCATCCCCACCCTGGGGCTACGTCCACAAAGTCTTCTTCTTTATATTATCACGGTCAAGAAGTTACAACACAGAGCTTCACTGACCCTTACTTTGCACAGGACAAAAGATCTGCGCATCTCGCTAGATCCTTCTTCCTTGCACTTTAGCACAAAACTACAAAACTTGCACTTAGCTTGTCAATCCCCTTACAATCATGCATAGAGCACTTGCAATATACATCCGATCACACAGATCCAGCTACTTGCACTAAGAAATCACATCTACTTCTTCTTACATTGCCTAAGTATCTATTTATAGATTACAAAATGGGCCTAAGCATGGGTAAACCTACGGGCTGACGTCCCTTTCCCTTTACATCAACCCCAAAACCCTAAAAGGTACCCAAAATTAGGTCTTGCTTGCTTCACATTGCGCTCCATATTTTTCAAGCTGTCGTAGTCCCAAAAAGGTTAATTATGACCAAGTATTCTTCAAAACTTGGTCAAGGGCCAATAGGCCCCCAACACTCACCTGTGACTCGTCCCAATTCACTCAGGTCTGATCAATTCTGCCTTGAATGCCTTGAGCTTGGCTCGAGCTGCGTTGACCTGCTGCAGTGCGACAAATTCTTGCTCAGTAAATTCATGGATCACTGTGTCATTGAGTGGTACTTCCAGGCGTTGTTCTGTAGTGATGACAACCCGTTCGAGTTCAGCTTCCCGGCTTTCCAGTTCAGCGAACAGTTGGCATGCCTCTTCCTGGATCAGCTGAAGTCATTGGGAGACTTCCATCACTTAGATTTGCAGTGTATGTACTTGTTGTTGGCCTGTGCGTTGTTCTTCTAACCTCTTCATTCTTTCAACTAGAGTCAAAGTCTTGATCTATTCCTATAGTGTGTCTGCATGCTAGTTTTCTTCTTGGAGCTGTGCCTCCAATGTCTGCAATTCTGGATTCTCTGCGAGGGTTTCATAAGTATGGGCGCTTCTAGCACTGAACTCCTTTCATTCCAAAGCAAAGGTTTTTAATTAGCCAACTGAGCTTCGAGCAATGGCCTCTCTTAGATCTCTTATTTTCTGAGGGGTCTCGGGCACGATGCGGAGCTCTAGATCCGTGATGCGCTGCTGGAGTTGTTGGATTACTTCTTCCAGTTGGGTCACCTACTATGGGAGATGATCTTCCATCTTCACCTCTATGACTGTCACAGAGTGCAGTGCTTTGTGAATCCTTTCCTGAACTTCAAGTTTCTCTGCTAGAAACTGTGCCTTTTCCTCATCCCACTTTGCTTTCAGGGAAATATTTTCCTATTCTACCTCCTTCCGTTGTTCTAGAATTTATTTTTGAGCTTGCATCAAAGCCTGGGTGGCTTGTGTTGTGTCTTCTTGAGCTCGTCGAAGGCGATATTTGACTTGATCAACGATTAAGTGCACTTGAGTGGGCTCATCACCTATTCCTGATGGTCCACTTATTAAGGGAGTTGTAGACACTACTTGGATGGACCAGAGTGCCTACTGAACTTCTTTGAGTTCTCCTTTGATTCAGTTGAAGAGCTCCTCCTGCTTTTCTTCTTGCTTTTCTGCGAGCTCGAGTGAAACATCGTTCAACGTGACAATTAGGAAGTCGAAGTCATTCGGGGTAAGGGCAGTTTTAAGCATGGTCCGAGTGGCCTTAGATTTCTTTTGGGAGGAGGGATTTGGTGGTGTCATATTTCTTTTCATGGAGGGATCCTCCTCCTCTCTAGGTGGAGTAACTTCACCTCTGTTTTTCTCAACTTCTGTACTGCCTATCTCGTCACCATCGCCTCCTTACGTAGGTGAGATTGAAGTAGTATTCGCGGACGTGCTAGGGACAACTTCAACTTTGTCATCCTTCTTAGTCCTGCTTGGCCCAGGTGTATCCGACATAGCTTCATGGCTTTCCTCGTCGGACATGTCTGCAGGGTCCGCTGCAACAAGGAGGTCTGCTGACCATTCCTTGGTAATCTCCTCCAAGTCATCTTCTGTCAGTTTGTAGTAGGATTGGAGTTGTTGCTTATGCTTGTCATTGGATGCTGTAATATAAGTGAAGTGGCGGTCCACACTAAATTTCATCAAAGGTATAAACCGATGAAGTACATTTGGGGTGATCCGTGGTGTAGATTGAATTTCATTCTTCAATTGGTTGAAGTAGGTGTGGAAGACAACATTGGACTGCCACCACTTGTTCATGTCATTGGAGTACCACAACGTACAGAACTTCACGGCAAGTGGCTCAAAAGGTTCGAGCTACAGGAAAGTGGCTCCCTCTGGCAGCTCCCAAGTGATGAAAGCAATGAGTATGAGTAACCAACTAAAGTGGAACTCATACCCTTGGTCTTGCGCTCCTCTGCAATCCATCTCTAACTGGCTTACAAGATACTGCGCCCAATTCATCTGTATTCCCTCGACGCACTTCCCTGTGAGGTCAACTACGAAGCCAGTCACCTGTGTCGGTATGTTCTTACGAATTAATTTTCCCACGATCAACTGACATGCAAGGTGCACTGCGCCTCTCTGGATAGAGGCTACCTTGTAGCCTCACGTACCCTTCTCTACATCACCATAAGTTTCCTTTATCCTTTGTGCTAGTGCTCGGTCTGAGGTCTTGCCTAAGTAAAATTCCCGTGGGTTAGGGCCTTGCATGCTTAGTCCTTTGATGTAATTGATCAGAGTCAGATCAACAATGATGAGGCTGTCCAACCATAAGTATCCGTCGTGGTAGAAAGACAATAACAACTTGACGCATGCATTGAGTTCTTGGTGTCTGCCGAAATGAGGGATCTTCATTACGTTGAGCAATGTGGATTGTGTGAGGTTCTAGGTCGAGGAATGTGGGACAATATTAGGATTTCTTCCTTTGGTCTTGGTTAGGTATTTATGCGGAGCTAACATGCTATAGGTTTTGCGATCTCCAAGGTTAAAATCATTAAATTTCAGTGCTGCGAGCTTATCTTGGTCAACACATATTGCGTGCACCCCTTTCAGAAGATACACAGTGATCAGGGTGTACTCAAAGTCCCTGGGTACATTTTCGTGGTTAATATTGACGCTCAAAGGTGGGATGTAAACCGACAAAATGCACAGGATCAACTTGGCATTTGCAATATCGTCTCTGGGCTTTGTTGTTGTCTTGGTCGTGGTTCTGGAAGGTCCTGCACAACGAGTAGTGTTGGGAGAAGCTTGGACTCCTCCTGTTGAGGATGCTTGCACACCTGCAGTCATCCTTCTCTCTGACATCGCTCTCTCAACCATTAGGTCAATCAAAACTTCTTCAACTACTTTCTCAACAATGTTGAGCTCGTCCGACATACAAGCTTGGGTCCACTACCTCAGGTGTGAAAATGAATGATGAATAGTATGGGAACAAGGCAATGATCGCAGAGTGAATTAATCTCAAGTTCCGGGCTCAAATTCTCACTTAGCAAAAAGTATTCTCAGTGCCTGGTGCGATGGACTATGTAGGGAAAATTAGCAATGGTCTACTTGCAACGGATATGGGGGCCTACATTAACTCTGTTCTATCCATTCTGGTGCTATCCAACGGTTTAGTGGGAACCCATAATTGATTTTTGATCCGTTTGAGGCGGGAGTCGAATGGGTATATCGGTCTAATGGCTATATTGTTGTGCCATCGCAAAGTGCCATATGTCGTTGTTCGGATATCTCGACGAAGCTCAATTCTTGTGATTTTTCCTTCTGCGAAGTTTCCTCTGGAGTCTTCTGTAAATCCTTGATTTTGGCCCTCTTCTTACTTATATTCCTACCCTTTTTTCCAGTGAGCTTAGTCTTGGTCATCCCTTTTCCATTCTGAGTCTTATCTTCTCTTGACATAGTCACTTCGCGGTGCCTAGGTTCTTTCCTTAGATCCAAGGGTAATACTCCTTCATCATATGGATTAGATATTTCAGTATTCTGTGGTTCCTCTAATGCTCTTATATCTTCGACATCCAGGTCCCTGGTGTTTAATAGTGAAGATATGTTCCCTTGTTCCTCCATCAAGTAGCCAATCCTTCTAGTCATAAATTCCATGAGTTCTCGCTTCTTTTGTTCTAGGGATTCCTTTTCTTCTTTCCTTCGGATTTGGTATTTTTCAATCCAAATCTTTCCTAACAAAGCTGGAAATGGGGCACGGTCCTCAATAAATCTAATGACTTTGAACTCCTCCTCTGTCGAGGTTCCATGGGTACTCATAGCTATCTGGGTAAGTCTGCCACATAGGGTTACCATTTTTCCTTTAAATAATCCAATGGTTCCTAGTCAAGGGACCATAGTAGGCCTTCCTAGGGTTTCCCAAGTTCTTTCTGTCATAATATTTATCGTTGTTCCCTCATTTCGGGCACATTCAATGTCGAAGTCTCCTATTCTTACTTCGATTTTCTCCTTTCCCTTGAATATCTCTGAAAAAATGACATCCTTATGATCATCTAGGGTTTCTTTTAGTTTCAGTAACATGATATCTGATTCTTTCTGGGGTTCTTCCATAATTTTAGTCTCTTGATCTCCTTCACAGTTTGCTTGTTCCATATTCAGTTTTTCAAGTCTAGCAATCATTCTAGGGAAATCTAATACCTCATGGTTCATAGCCTTACAACAGAGGTAACTGGGGTTTCTCCCAGGGCATTCCTTAGCAATATGTCTTGGTCTTCTACAAATGTAACATAGGGTCAATCCTCTCTTTCTTTTAAATGACCCCCAACCTCTTCTCTACTGCGCACTAGGGTCATGGTAGCTAGACTGCAATTTTTTTTTTCTAGGATCTTGCATCCATCTGTTAGTCCAACAATTATTTCTATGCATAGGTATAACATATCTATCATTATTCTTATCAGATCTATCAAATTTTCTTCCATCTAACGATGCCCTAGTTTTCAGTCTAGGACAAACTCTATCAAGCATACCTAGATTCATGCTTCAAAAACAAAAAATTTCCACTTATCTTTCCTATATAGAGCACAAAGCTTTCAGATCTAAAACTTAAACTGTTCTTACCTTTATTAGAGAACAGAGCTTACAGTTCTTACCTCTTTCTGTAGATCTGACTTAGAAACTTCCACTTTAGCCTTTCTTAGAGCATAAAGCGTTTAGATCTGACTTATTTTCTTCAGTATCCACCTCTTTTCTTGCAAATCTAGTCTCTTTCCTTCAGATCTGACCTTTCTTTCTCGGCACAAAGATTCGTAGGTCAAGTAGAATACTGTGCACTAGGACAACATATCTACGCACAGATCTTATTTTGCACAAAGCGTTTTCTTCTTTAGTTCCCAACAATCACAGTTCTAGTCCTGACAATGGAACCATTTGTTGTCACAGGGGCAGACCCAGGTTTCAACGCTCAAAAGCGCACCAAAAAAACCCTAACTACCAGCCCTTTTGGCAACATCTGCGAAGCAGATGAAGTCTCACCTGAGGTAGAGGCAAGGGTGGTTGCAGGACTCAGGTGTCTGCAACCTAGTTGGGATATTGATATGTGATTATATCTTTTACAAGGAACTTAGCATAAATCATCTATCAATATTTAACCCTTATGGTGCTTCACAGATGGCACAGAGCATCGCAGTGAATACTTAGACTAAAGATGATTCAATACTTAGCCACATAAATATTTATTAGATTCAACAGATCAAGCACTAAACATATTATATATCAAATCTAACATTCATTCATATATCATAAGCACAGAGCATAACTAGATCTACTTAATCAAAGAAAGCACTTAGCCAAAAAGGAGACAACACTTAGATCAAAGCACATAGAACATTACACAGAGTTACTGTGGTTCACCCCCACCCTGGGGCTACGCCCACAATGTCTTCTTCTTTATATTATCATGGTCAAGCAGTTACAACACAGAGCTTCAGTGACCCTTACTTCGCATAGGACATAAGATCTGCACAGCTCGCTAGATCCTTCTTCCTTGCACTTTAGCACAAAACTACAACAACTTGCACTTAGTTTGTCAATCCCCTTACAATCATGCACATAGCACTTGAAATATACATCCGATCACACAGATCCAACTACTTGCACTAAGCAATCACATATACATCTTCTTTCATTGCCTAAGTATCTATTTATAGATTACAAAATCAGCCTAAGAGTGGGTAAACTCATGGGCCGACATCACTTTCCCTTTACATCAACCCAAAAACTCTAAAAGGTACCCAAAATTAGGTCTTTCTTGTTTCGTATTGCGCTCCATCTTTGGCAAGCTGTCGCAGTCCCAAAAAGGTCAATTATGACCAAGTATTCTTCAAAACTTGGTCAAGGGATAACAGGCCCCCAACACTCACCTGTGACTCATCTCGAGTCACTCAGTTCTAATCAATTCTTCCTCGAATGCCTCGAGCTTGGCTCGAGCTGCTTCGACCTGTTGCAGTGCGACAAATTCTTGCTCAGTAAATTCCTGGATCACTGTGTCATTGAGCGGTACTTCCAAGTGTTGTTCTGTAGTGATGACAACCTGTTCGAGTTCAGCTTCCTAGCTTTCCAGTTCAGTGAACAGTTGGCATGCCTTTTCTTGGATTGGTTGAATTCATTGGGAGACTTCGATCACTTTTCTTTGCAGTACATGTACCTATTGTTGGGTTGTGCTTTGTTCTACGAACCTCTTCATTCTTTCAACTGGAGTCAAAGTCTTGATATGTGCCTATAGCGTGTCTGCATGTTTCTTTTCTTCTTGGAGATGTGCCTCCAATGTCTACAATTATGGATTCTCTGCAAGGGTTTCGTAAGTCTGGGCACTTCTACCGCTCAGCTACTTGCATTCCAAAGAAAATCTTTTTAATCGTCCAACTGCGATTTGAGCAGTGGCCTCTCTTAGATCTCTTATTTCCTGAGGGGTCTCGGGCATGATGCAGAGCTCCATATCCGTGATGCTCTGCTGGAGTTGCTGGATTACTTCTTCCTGTTGGGTCACCTGCTGTGGGAGATGATATTCCATCTTCACCTCTATGACTGTCACAGAGTGCAGTGCTTTGTGAATCCTTTCCTAAACTTCAAGTTTCTCTGCTAGAAATTGTGCCTTTTTCTCATCCCACTTCACTTTCAGGGTAGGATATCTCGTTCTGCCTCCTTCTGTTGTTCTAGAAGTGCTTATTGTGCTTGCATAAAATCCTAGGTGGCTTGTGTTGTGTCTTCTTGAGCTCGTTGAAGGTGAGCTTTGACTTGATCAACGATCTAGTGCAGTTGAGTGGGCTCATTGCCTGTTCCTGACGGTCCTCTTATTAAGGGCACTGTAGACACTGCTTGGCTGGACTGGAGTGCCTTCTACACTTATTTGAGTTCGCCTTTGATTCGGTTGAAGAGCTCCTCCTGGTTTTCTTCTTTCTTTTCCGTGATCTCGAGTTAAACATCGTTTAGCGCGGAAATTAGGAAGTCGAAGTCATCCAGGGTAAGGGTAGTTTTAAGCATGGTCTGGGTGGCCTTAGATTTCTTTTGGGAGGAGGGCTTTGGTGGTGTCATCTTTCTTTTCATTGAGGGATCCTCCTCCTCTCTAGGTGGAGTAACTTCGCCTCTATTTTTCTCAACTTCTATACCGCCTAGCTCGTCACCATCGCCTCCCTGCATAGGTGAGATCAAAGTAGTCTTCGTGGAAGTGCTAGGGACAACTTCAACATCATCATCCTTCTTAGTCCTGCTTGGCCCAAGTGTATCAAGCATAGCTTCAGGGCTTTCCTCGTCGGACATGTCTGTGGGGTCCGCTGCAACAAGGAGGTCTGTCGACCATTCCTTGGTAATATCCTCCAAGTCATCCTCTGTCAGTATGTAGTAGGACTGGAGCTGATGTTTATGCTCGTCATTGCGCGCTGTAATATAGGTGAAGTGGCGGTCCGTGCTAAATTTCATCAAAGGTCTAAACTGATGAATCACATTTGGGGTGATCTGTGGTGTAGACTGAATTGCATTCTTCAGTTGCTTGAATTAGCCGTGGAAGACATCATTGGACTGCCACTGCTTGTTCATGTCGCTGGAGTACCACAACGTACATAAATTCATGGTTAGTGGTTAGAAAGGTTCGTTCTCCAGGAAAGTGGCTCCCTCTGGAAGCTCCGAAGTGATGAAAACGATAAGTATGAGTAACCAACTAAAGTGGAACTCATACCCTTGGTCTTGTGCTCCTCTGCAATCCAGCTCTAACTAGTTTACAAAATATTGTGCCCAATTCATCTGTAGTCCCACTGTGCACTTCCCTGTGAGGTCAACTACGAAGCCAGTCACCTGTGTCAGTCTGTTCTTATGAACTAATTTTCCCACGATCAACTGACATGCAAGGCGCACTGTGCCACTCTGGATATAGGCTACCTTGTAGCCTCACGTACCCTTCACTACATCGCCATAAGTTTCCTTTATTCGCTGTGCTAGTGCTCGGTCTGAGGTCTTGCCTGGGTAAAAGTCCCTTGGGTCAGTGCCTTGCATGCTAAGTCCTGTGATCCGATTGATCAAATCCAGATCCATAGTGATGCGGCAGTCCAACCATAAGTATCCACCGTGGTAGCAAGACAACAAAAACTTGGCGCATCCATTGACTTCCTGGTGTCTGCCGAAATAAGGGATCTTCATTACGTTGAGCAGTGTGAACTGTGTGAGGTTCTGGGTCTAGGACTGTAGGACAAGATTAGGATTTATGCCTTTGGTCTTGGTTAGGTATTTATGCAGAGCTAACATGCTGTAGGTTTTGCGATCTCCAAGGTTAAAATCGTTAAATTTCAATGCTGCGAGCTTATCCTGGTCAACACGTACTGCACACACCCTTTTAGAAGATACGTGGTGATCAGGGTGTACTCAAAGTCCCTGGGTACACTATCGTGGTTAATCTTTCCGCTCAAAGGTGGGATGTAAACCGACAAAATGCGTAGGATCAGCTTGGCATTTGCAATATCGTCTCTGTGCTTTGTTCTTGTCTCGGTCATGGTTCTGGAAGGTCCTGCACAACGAGTAGTGGAGGGAGAAGCTTGGACTCCTCCCGTCCAGGGTGTTTTCACACCTACAAACATCCTTCTCTCTGACATCACTCTCTCAACCATTAGGTCAATCAAAACTTCTTCAACTACTTTCTCAACAACGCTGAGCTCGCCCGACATACAAGTTTGGGTCCACTAGCTCAGGCATGAAAATGAATGATGAATAGTATGGGAACAAGGCAATGATCGCAGAGTGAAGTAATCTCAAGTTTCGGTCTCAAATTATCACTTAGAAAAAATTATTCTCGATGCATGGTGCGACGAAATAAGTAGGGAAACTTAGCAACGGTCTACTTGCAATGGATATGGGGGCCTGCATTAACTCCGTTCTATCCATTATGGTGTTGTCCAACAGTTTAGTGGGAACCCATGGGCCATAATTGCTTTTCGATCTGTTTGGGGTGGGAGTCGAATGGGTATATCGGTCCAATGGATATATTTTTGCGCCATGGCGAAGTGCCAGATGTCGTTGTTCGGATATCTCTGCGAAGCTCAATTCTTGTGATTTTTCCTTCTGCTAAGTTTCCTCTGGAATCTTCTGTAACTTCCTGATTTTGGCCCTCTTCTTACTTAGCTTCCTAGACTTTTTTCCAGTGAGCTTAGTCTTGGTCATCCCTTTTCCATTCTAAGTCTTATCTTCTCTTGACATAGTCACTTCGTGGTGTTTCCTCGGATCCAAGGGTAATACTCCTTCATCATATGGATTAGATATTTCAGTCTTATGTTGTTCCTCTAATGTTCTTATAGATTCGAGATCTAGGTCCCTGGTGTTTAACATCGAAGATCTGTTCCCTTGTTCCTCCATCAAGTAGGAAATCCTTCTAGTCATAAATTCCATGAGTTCTTGCTTCTTCTGTTCTAGGGATTTTTTTTCTTCTTTCCTCCGTATCTGGTCTTTTTCGATCCAGATCTTTCCTAACAAAGATGGAAATGGGGCACGGTCCTCAATAAATCTAACAACTTCGAACTCCTCCTCTGTCGAGGTTCCATGGGTACTCATAGC
Source organism: Picea engelmannii (assembly GCA_009831015.1). NCBI lineage: Eukaryota > Viridiplantae > Streptophyta > Pinopsida > Pinales > Pinaceae > Picea > Picea engelmannii. The sequence continues at coordinate 115,289 of ML790966.1, forward strand.
TATCTGGGTAAGTCTGACACATAGGGTTACCATTTTGCCTTTAAATAATCCGATGGTTCCTAGTGAAGGGACCAGAGCAGGACTTCCTAGGGTTTCCCATGTTCTTTCTGTCATAATATTCATTGGTGTTCCCTCATCTTGGGCACAGTCAATGTCGAAGTCTCTTATTCTTACTTCGATTTTCTCTTGTTCCTTGAAGATCTCTAACAAACTGACATCCTTATGATCATCTAGGGTTTCTTTTAGTTTTAGTAACATGATCTCTGATTCTTTTTGGGTTTCTTCCATAATTTTAGTCTCTTGATCTCCTTCAAAGTTTGCTTGTTCCATATTCAGTTTTCAAGTCTAGCAATCATTCTAGGGAAATCTAATACTTCATGGTCCATAGCTTTACAACAGAGGCAGCTAGGGTTTCTCCCAGGGCATTCCTTAGCAATATGTCCCAGTCTTCTGCAACTATAACATAGGGTCAATCCTCTCTTTATTTTAAATGACCCCCAAACTGTTTTGTACTGCGCACTAGGGTCATGGTAGGTAGACTGCAATTTTTTTTTTCTAGGATCCTGCATCCATCTGTTAGTCTAACAATTATTTCTATGTAGGTATAACATATCTATCATTATTCTTATCAGATCTATTGAATGTTATTCCATCTAACGATGCCCTAGTTTTCAGGCTAGGAAAAAATCTATCAAGCATACCTAGATTCATGCTTCAAAAACAAAAATTTTCCACTTATCTTTCCTATATAGATCACAAATATTTCAGATCTAAAACTTGAACTATTCTTACCTTTATTAGAAAACAGAGCTTACATATCTTACCTCTTTCTGTAGATCTGACTTAGAAACTTCCACTTTAACCTTTCTTAGAGAACAAAGCATTCAGATCTAACTTCTTTTCTTCACTATACACATCTTTTCTTGCAAATCTGGTCTCTTTCCTTTAGATATGACCTTTCTTTCTTAGCACAAAGCTTCGTAAGTCAAGTAGAATAATGCACACTAGGACAACATATCTACGCACAAAGCTTATTTCGCACAAAGTTTTTTCTTCTTTAGTTCCCAACAATCACAGTTCCAGTCCTGGAAATAGAACCATTTGTTGGCACAAGGGCAGACCCAGGGTTCAACACTCAAGAGCACACCAACAAAACCCTAACTACCGGCCCTTTTGACAACACCTGCGAAGAAGATGAAGTCTCACCTGAGGTAGAGGTAGGGGTGGTTGCAGGACTCATGTGTCTGCAACCTAGTTGGGATACTGATCTGTGATTATATCTTTTACATGGCACTTAGAATAGATCATCTATCAATATTTAACCCTTATGGTGCTTCGCAGATGGCATAGAGCATCGCGGTGAATACTTAGACTAAAGATGATTCAATACTTAGCCATAAAAAAATAGATTAGATTCAACAAATCAAGCACTAGGCATCTTATATATCAGATCTAACATTCATTCATATATCATAAGCACAGAGCATAACTAGATCTACTTAATCAAAGCAAGCACTTAGCCAAAAAGGAGACAACACTTAGATCAAAGCACAGAGCACATTACACAGAGTTACCATTGTTCACCCCCACCCTGAGGCTACATCGACAAAGTCTTCTTCTTTATATTATCATGGTCAAGCAGTTACAACAAAGAGATTCAATGACCCTTACTTCACACAGGACAAAAGATATACGTAGCTCGCTAGATCCTTCTTCCTTGCACTTCAGAACAAAACTACAACAACTTGCACTTAGCTTGTCAATCTCGTTACAATCATGCACATAGCACTTGCAATATACATTCGATCACATAGATCCAACTACTTGCACTAAGAAATCACATCTACTTCTTCTTACATTGCCTAAGTATCTATTTATAGATTACAAAATGGGCCTAAGCGTGGGTAAGCCCACGAGCCACAGGATATCCTACCGAATCCCAATGAAAAGTACAAGCAACGCCATGATCAACATCGGGTTCCACATAAGTTTCAGGTGGGAGAAAAAGTTTGGTTGCACTTGCAGAAAGAACGCCTTACAAGACCCCATTGAAAGCTTCACCCACTACGTTATGGTCCGTACACCATCACCAAGGCTGTGGGGGATAATGATTTTGCACTCAACATTCCTCATTTCCTTGGCCTACACCCAGTGTTCAACGTGGACCTCCTTTGGCCTTATTTCCCACCATTATTGGACACCTTAGACGTAGCAGAATAGCTGAGACCAACATAGATCAACCTCGACTGCATACGACAGGCATCCAGTGATCATATTGTGGACACACAGATCAAGGGCACTCGACAACAAAGGATCCAGCTTTATCGAGTCGTCAAAGCAAGGAAGCTCCTGCACCAAGGCAAGTGGCTCACCCGGGGCCAAATTAAACAGAAATTTCCTCATCTGATGGGGGAACTCAACGCAATGGAGACCATTGCTTCCTAAGGATGGAGGATTGATCCTACCTTTTCCATCTGGCTCAAAACAACTTTCTTGCAATTTTGATAATTTACTGTTTTTAGCAGTTTTTTGGGTCTTGAACTTCCGGAGTTGTTTTGAGGCTCTAAACGACGTTTTTTGGGGTATGTTGCAGTTGCAAAATTTCATCTTGAAATTTTATGCAATTGTTGTATTCCTCGAATATATATTTCCAATGGGCTATCATATGCCTAAAATGGAGATCGTATGAAAAAGTTACGACCCTGGGAAGTTGATGTACTGACTTACCCAAACGGGGCCCACATGACTTTTGGCGCTTCATCTCCTAGGGTTAGGTTTTTGGATGTTTAGGGTTTTTGAAACTTCTGTTTATTGCAAAAAGGCCTTGAGAGCCTCATTGTAATCATCTTCTTACAAATGATCACAACCGTCACATCTCTTCTCAGAGATAAGCCACCACCATTCCAACAAGCTTGTTTTCCGCTGCATTTTACAGTTTCAGCTTATTTCCTTATTGAATAGAAAACTAGTTTTACTGTATCTATGTTATTCTATATTAAGCATCTGGTAATAATCTGTATTCATTTTGTTCTGCTCATAAAATATGGATCAGACATCCCTTTCCATTTACATCAACCCCAAAACCCTAAAAGGTACCCAAAATTAGGTCTTTCTTGGTTCGCGTTGCGCTCCATATTTGGAAAGTTGTCGGAGTCACAAAATGGTCAATTATGACCAAGTATTCTTCAAAACTTGGTCAAGTGCCAACAAGTACCTATGCACTACCAGGTCAAGCATCCCATCGATCTGACTCAAGGCGCATCGCTACCCAATGTGACAGTCTACCAACACTCTCTGTTAGAAAACGAGGAGATCAAGAGGCAGATCCAAGAACTGCTCCACAAGGGGCACATCCATCCCAACTCATCACCTTGTGGGAGCCCAATCATGTTGGTGCAGAAAAAAGACGAGACCTAGCGACTCTGCATTGATTACCAGGAACTGAATAAAATCACAGTCTGAAACCAGTACTTGATTCCCCGAATTGATGACCTCCTTGATCACAGCTCACAGGGCACAAATTCTTCAGTAAGATTGATCTGAAGTCTGGCTACCACCAGGTCCCAATAGAATAGACAGATGTATGGAAGTCTTCCTTCAAGTCAAAAGAAGGTATTTTTGAAAGGTTTGTCCTACGATATTTCAACAAATTTTATGAGGATGATGGATGATATCCTACGACATTTCACCAATACTTTTGTAATGGTGTATATGGATGACATCCTCATCTACAACAAGACTTGGGTGGATCACTTGCAGCATATTCAACAGGTTCTGCAAACCCTGCGACAACATAAACTATATGTAAACTTGGAAAAATGCTCCTTCAGAATGGGCATGGTCCATTACTTAGGCTACATCGTTGATAAAAATGGTGTGCATGTGGTTCCAGCCAATATCCAGGTCATTTGTGACTGACCATCCCCAACCACTCTCAGTGAACTTCTGATCTTCTTGGGCCTCGCCAGTTTCTATCGTAGGTTCATGATGGGATTCTCTCATATTGCATGGTCCCTCTGCCAAGTAACCAGGGGTGGTGGCAAGGAAAAATTTGTGTGGGGACTATCCCAACAACAAGCCTTCGATGACTTGAAGAATCGTTTGTGCTTATCCCCGGTACTTTCATTACCAAAATTGTAACATCCCTTTGGGATCGATACATATGCTTTAGACTATGTTGTGGGTGTTGTTCTCACTCAACACGACCATCCTGTGGCATATCCTAGTGAGGCATTATCAAATGTTATCCGTAAGTACCCAACTTATAACAAAGAAATGTACTCCATTGTGTAAGCCTGTTGCCAGTGGAGACATTACATTCTTGGGAAGGAGACAGTCATCCACACTGATCACAAGCCACTATAGTTCATGCAAACCCAAGGCAAATTGCAGAATGACCACCATCATAAGTGGTCAACATACTTACAACAGTTCCACCTCAACATCAAGTATAAAAAAGGAAGTACCAACTAAGTTGTTGACTACGTCAGCTGACCTCCAGTCGCGACAGTCACCATGTTGCTAGAATATTGTGGTAACGAGACCTCTGGATGGACCCACCTCTATGAGATAGACTATGAATTCTCCACCACCTACCAAATGTTGGGATCCAACTCAGTGGTTGCTAATTTCCATATTCAGGACGAGTTGTTGTGTTGTCTGGGACATCTCTGTGTTCCATCAAACGAGCGCACGAAGATGATTTACAGTCGGGTGGAAGGATACTTTGGTGTCAAAAAGACAGTGGCAGAGCTGCAGAAACATTTCTACTAGTTGAAACTTCGACAGGTTGTTGGAAAGTATATCAGGTCCTGCACCACCTGCACTATTTCCAAATCGACCACTAAGAGACAGGGCATGTACACCCCTCTACCTACTCCTAACATGCAGTGGGAATCCATTTCAATGGACTAAATGTCAGGCCTCCCTTCCACCAAGAGGGGAAATGACTTTGTTTTTGTGGTTATTGATCGCTTTTCCAAGATGGCGGTTCTAATTTCATGCAAGAAGAACATCAAAGCAGAAGCCACTACCAAGATCTTCTTTGAACGAGTATGGGTATGTTTTGGGATACCAAAAACTATTATCTCAGACCATGAAATTATGTTTCTTACCTCATTATGGTCGAGCCTCTAGTTATTGCTGGATACCAAGCTCACCAAATCCACTACTTTTCACCCGCAGACAAATGGCCAAACCAAGGTCGTCAATCAAATGGTCGTACATATCCTGCGCATGTAAAATTCAAAACGCCCTCGCACATGGGATGAGAGTATTACCTATGTCCAAAATAGCTACAACCAAGCCCTGCATAGCTCAATTGGCCACAACCCCTTTCAGGTGGGGTTGGGATTTCAACCATTGGGCCCCATGGATGTTGCACTACCCCTGGCGACCACCTCGACCGACTTGTCCTTTGTGTTGAGCCTCATTTTTTTCATCTCCAATTGCGTTATCTTTTCCCATATCCTAACCAATTTTGCCTCATACATATGCACTCTCTGTGTATTTTCCTCAACAGACATGTCATTTAACAATTGTTTTGTACATGAGGTAATATTCATTTAGTCATGATTTATGTGGTTTATTAATTGTTAGAATTGAATAATTAATGATTATTATGCTCCTAATTACTTTCACTATTAATTAAGTAGCTCGATCCAGTACTACCACTAGTCCAATACTACAACAACCACTTGATCTGGTACTATGCTTAATCCGGTACCAATACTCCTCCTAATCTGGTACTTTGTAGTGATCTGGTACCACTACTTTGCGCCTCTTCCGGTACCAGCTCCATCCAATACCAACTATGTGACTCTTATGGTACCATTATTGCGTTGGTTCGGTACCCATATTTATGATTGTGCTAGTCTGGTACTAAACCCCTGCCTACAGGATTCCGGTATCAACATCCTACAGGATTCTGGTACCAAATTTGCACCTCGCTTTCCGTGAAGATAAAGATGAATATCAAAATTATGGGATATGAGTTTTGTCTAGTGTGGCATTTTCGTGTGGACACGTGTGGAAGAATTCATCCATATCACACGTGTGTACCTCCAGCTCAGGGGGAATGATTCAGCCTAAAATCATCAAATATTTCTAAACTACCAGATTGCGCCTCAAGTTGTGTGGGGGTGGGAGATGATATTTCAAAACATCCAAATGGGTTTGTCTAGAACCCATCCATATTAAAAACCCAAAAATGGTTTGGAAAAATCATCTACTACCTAGAATATACGAAGGGTTCTTTGAGGCCAATTTTCCTAAATTGCAAAATTTTCAGAAATTCTAGAATCATGCGCAGATTTGTGGAAAATGCATTTCCTTGATTAGATAATGGTTGTACTCGACCTCCATTGATGGGAAATTGTTTTGATTTGATTTTTCATGGATTGATTTTTCTAGAGACAAATTTGTAATGTAAAAAGTATATAAATTGAGTTATGGCTCTAAGCCAAAAGGAGGAATTGTTATGCTGCAGATTGGATTTCTGAACATATTATCTATGTAAACTTGCTGATGAATTAATATGAAATTAATTTCATTGAATCCATGTGTTCTTTAAAGTTTATTATTCTGTGAGTTCCCTCTAAGTTGCCCCGTTGGCATCGGCAAGGGCCCACCGGTCCAACTTGGCAAGTTTACTGTAATTGCAACATGGATCTAATTCCTGTAAGTATGTCTATAGCGTAATTTTGTACATGTCAATTGTGAGTAGAAATGTTTGATGTAAGTAAGTTGTGAGTTACAATATAATCTAAGTGTGGATGCATCAAAAGCTGTGAACAATAATCTAGTGGTAGCTTTATAATCATTTATAATTTCTGTGTGTGAACATTTATGATTTTTGTGTGTGATCATTTATTTCTGAATTGTGTCCTTTTAATCTCAACTTTTATCTTGCAAAGTGTGGTAGTACAGGAATAGTTTGAGATTCCATCCTTCGCATTACATGAGCCATCAAATGGAACATCTCATTAAAACCTTTGTTTCCTGTGTAGAAATAAAGTAACTTTTCAGAATTGCCAGGTTGCATTGAATTTCTTTTTTGACTTGAAGAGTGTGCAAAACTAGACAACTTGTAAGTTGATATTGAAGTGAGTGATTACAGGAGTAAGATTAGAATCCATATTTCACCTTCATGATCTAGTAAATGGACAATCTTGTTGCCTGTAAGAGAGCCTTTGGAGTGTATGTTAGCTAGGGTCTTTTCTTTGAATTTTTTTCTTTAATTTTTGCACAGTGTGTAAAACATAGATTAAGGATTGCAAAACAAAGTGTTTGTTTTGAGGTGTTATTAATTCTTTCTATACTCAACAGACATAGATAAACCACCTGTTTCTGACACATATAGTGTAACAAATTTGTTGATTACGAATCTTGGTGAATAATTTATATTTGGTAATATATTATGCTTATAATTGCACCAACATTTTGGTGCCATTGCCGGGGAGTTGTAAACGATAATAGGTAGTATTTGAATCATATTGATTTAATGGTTTTGTATTGGTTTTATGGATGACCTAAGGGTGGATAGAATACTGTAATATGTGTGGGAAGATCCCAGACATCCACTTTGGTGGGGTTGCTCCAAAGTTAAGTTGTCCTCTCTTCTTTTAATGCAAGTGTGGTTTTCCTTCTTTTATGAAAAAATGTATTTTCATGATGGGCTAGATTGTGTGAACAGATAACCTGGTGACAACAAGGTACCAATAACGTAAGGAGTTCAAGTTTGGTGTGTTTTATTTTTTCAAATAGTTTTAAAATTCAGATCTTTGATGATAAATCATGTTTGGGGCGTTGTAAGAACCCCCGAGTACTAATTTGTGTTGCGAGACAGGGATCATCAACCAACTAGATTAATTCAAGGATAATCAAGAGCTTGAAGAATGTTCCTCCAAGAAATTTCTCACATTATAGAAGCAGTTGGGATATCCTCCTCTCAGGAAGAGCATATCTTGACAGCAGTCAAGAATTTAGTTGTTTCTCCATAAGAAGATTTAAAAGTCCCTTTGGATTCCTATTCTCAATTTGTTGAGGAGACTAAAGAGTCATGGATAGAATTCAATGGAGAGGAACCATTGGAACCTGAGATTGAGGAGTTCTTAGCATGCCTCTCAACAAATCTTGTTTGTACTCCAAAGACCAATCATCTTGAAGAAGATAATCTGTGTAGCATGGAAAAGGAGGACATGTTGTGTGACCTAAACAAAGAAGGGAAACTAGAATATCTATATCCAATTGAAAGATGGTTCCAATTAGTTGTTAGGTCACACTAATCTTTTACTTTTCATTATTTTTTGATCTCATCATCAAAGAATTTGGTCCTTCATACTCCAATATCCTTATCAACGGAAGATAACACTTAAGGGAGTTCTTCATGACCTATTTCTTCAAATTTCTTCTTTTTCCTTAAATTGTAAAAAAAGATGCATTCGTGCTTTATCATTACCTATCTATTTTAAGACCACTATTTCAAAAGGATGATCGATTAACTGGTATTTTTAATAAAAATTAAAACTGAATGTTAATTCCGAACTATTTTATAGCTAATAATTCAACTTCTAACATTTTCCCTGAATTTTTTGTTTGTAAGCATGAATAAAAATCTAGTTTTAATTAGTTCTATTGGTTTGTTTTTAGCATATGTTTGCAACCCTTTGAGCAACCTTTTTTTAGCATCTCACATTGTTTTCATGAGGCCATGCAAAACCTCAGGCATGGGGGAGTGGCTGCTGAGACAGTAGTAGTTAAGGTTTATTTTCTAATAAAATGGAAGTGACAACATAAGCAGTGGTTGGTTTGGTTCCAAAACGATGAGGTTTATGCATCTCAAAAGGAGGTTGCCCAACTACATTTTCTTTCTTGTTAGCAGAGCTTGGAACCCAATCATTTTATGACACTTCCATTGCAATCTCAACATTCCTACATCAGTGTGTTGATTGCAGTTTTTCTAGCATGATACTTCAACAAAACAAATTCAAATGTTTCTTCTTGCAGCAACAACAATTGCTAGCATGCTATACAAATTGATACTCAGAGTATTCCAGCCACAAGGAGAAGCCTACAAATTCTAGTTTGCAGAATACATCCTCAGATACCTCATTAAATTTTCATCTGGTACTGAAGAAATGTTTTTATGTGGTGGTCTGGTACTAAGCCTGTGGTCTGGTACTAGTGGTGGAATTTTGGTAAAATTGTTCTATACTTGATATTTCCCTTGTTTAAAAAATCACATTTTAGGGAATGGAGGTACAAGATTATTATTACATTCTTTCCATTAAGGATTATATAAATTATGTGCTAAAATTTTTGGTTATTTTCATGTACAGTTTCCATCTTAAGCTATCAATATCACCATCACTATTTCTTTAAGTGCAACTTCCATGTGTATTCCACTCTTGTTTGCTAAGACTACCAATGCATCCATCCTATTATCAGTGAATTCCTTTGTGAAGTGGTTATCATCATTAATGAGCAAAAAACATCCATCTTATCACTCTATTTCTGCCCCCTGTTACTTATTTTTGTGTTTTTGTTTGGGTGTTGCTCTATTCCAGTACTGCAGAATTATGTTCCGGTACCATTCTGTTCTAGTACTGCTCTGTTCCGATACTATATTGTTATGGTTCTATCGTGTTCCAGTACCATCTATTCTGGTACTACAGAAACCTACTCCGTTACTTATCTGGTATTGATGCCAAAGTGATATGATCTTTGTCATGTGTTTAACATTGTTTTCACTTCAGGTAATTGGAGGTATGAGCTAATATTTTCATGTTCTTTTTATCAAGGATCACTTAAGTCTTGTGTTGAATTGTTCTTTACTCTCATGTACATCTTCCTCCTACATTGTTACACTCACCCCTAAATGAATCATCCTTACTATTCTTTAAGGAGATATTTTCACATTTAGTTCTATATGATAATGGGTGCACTTGTCTTATTACCTCATCATTTTGAAAAAGTGATTGCTAATTGAAATATCCATTGAAAAGTGGTGATGCCATTATGTCTAATACTAACTTAGTTGATTCAGCAAGTTCTTATCCAAGTTTATCTTTACAAGTTTCTCTTGGGAGGTATTGATGAAAACCTCATGTGGCGGACTGCCCTTGCAAAACCTCGATGAACTTTCATGAGAACCCTAATAGGATTAACTAGAGGGACCTCTTAGTCATTATCCAAGATGTTCCATTATACATTGAATAGTTGAGATTTAAGTCTAATGTGGATGATGTCACCCTTGGGATAATTGCAAGCAATTAACTATGTGCCTAATAACTCTAAAACACTCTTGTACCACTTGCCTTCCTTATACTCTAAAACTGTCAATGAACAGTATACATCTTTCTAAATCTTTTGAGTAATATAATAAAACAGAAGTATCATGAAGTACAAGTAAACCCGCCGAGGTACTGAACATGCCTGCTGGTAGCGGGGCCATGCTTGTATGGTATTAAGGTAAACCTGCAGGGGTACTGAACAGGCCTGCTGGCAGTCGGGCTATGCCAGGTAAAGGGAGTTGAAAAACATAAAGTGGCACACCTAAAACTAAACAAAACCCCTTGGGTTTCATTCTGAAGAAATCATTATCAAATCAAGGCTAGGAGATGACCTTTATATCTCTTGGATGATGTTCCTAAGAACCTTGAAGTACCACTTTAAGGTTCTATCTTTAAAATAAATAGGTTTGCATGAAAGTGGGACCCTTAGTATATATAATTCACCTTACATAAGAAAAAAAAAATCATCTCTAAAAACTTGGATAATTGATGCAAGAGCATCGCCAGCAGGTAGCAAGCGGGCGTGGATGTGAAGGACAACTGGACAAGCGCCAACACATTTCTTGTTGAAATGTTTTGAAGTTTGAAAGCGCCATATAATTAATGGGATAGTTAACAGAGGCATACTCACATTTATGGAGGAGCATTGTAATCAGACCTTGAGCGTCTTGCTCTCGTCTGAAGTAGATAGATGCATTTATGCATAAGTTAATGTAGGTAGATAGAATTTAATGCTTAGATTAGACAGTTTTAGAGCGCAAAGAGGGAAACGGGATATAGACACCCTCATTGTATAGTTGTTAAAGAGGGGATTATGTCAATAGAGCATAGAGCATAGAGAAGAGAGGAGAGGGAGCTGTAGTTGAAAACACCCATGTACAAAGATTTGAATTAATAGAAAGAGCTTCGATTCAAATTCATGGTATCGTATTTGTTCTCTGTGTATGCATTGTGAATGTTCTGCTCATGGATGTTTACTTTCTGTTATACATTTTCTTTATATGTTTTGTATATGATTTCATGCTTTTTGTTTGAAGTCTGAGAGAAAGTAAGGAATGAGTTTCAATTGTTTCTCTATCTAAGCAAGAGTTCCTGTAGGAGTGCAGTGAAGTTGTCCGCAAGGAGTGCGTTGACAAGAGTTCAGAGTTTTATCTCTGAAAGCTCAGGAGAGTTAACGTTGTTCTCATTCTCGCAAAAGTGCAAGTTGAGCGTAGGAGTTGTGCAAGGTGTGCGCAGGCCGAGTAAGGTCTTAGAGTTTGTGAACCTAAGAAATTGTTGAAGGACTACTGTTGCAAGGATTGCGCAGAGTCGAAGGACTTCAATTCTTTGAAGTAATTGAAGGATTCGTTGCAAGGAGTGCGTGCGGGAGTCTTCTTTAAAAACTCGGAGTTGGAGAAAGCTCAGGAAGGATAGGGTCTTCATAGTTGTCGAAGAAAAGCACAAAAGGTTGGTGCCTTAAGGCGTTGAAAAGAGGTGTAGCAAGTTTTCATTGCAGGCGAGTAAGTTCCGTGGAGAAATACTTGGTTAAATTCATAGGAATTGTCCAGGAAGAAATGGACGATCGGAATTCCTTGAGAAGAATTCACGAAGTTACAAGAGCCGTCAGATCTTGCAGAGAAGCAGGAACGTCACGACACATTTTCCTCAAGCGTAAACTCAGAAGAAATCAGGGCCGTAGGATCCAAGTCAGCCAGAGCCATTGGATCGCTCGCGAAATTTCATTTCAGGGTTTTGTGAGTTGAAGGGTCGAAGGTTTTGCATTAAGGCTCGCAAAGTCGCGAGAGGCGAGTAATGAAGTGGCGAGTTGATCAGAGCTGTCCATATGGGAAGGACAGGTGGCAGAGATCTAGAGTTCTCACGAATTCGGAGGTTCGCGAGGTGAGAGCCCAAAGGTTGGGTACTCTAGACTGTGAAAGGCGAAGTCCCGAAGGGCGAAGAGATGCGTGTGTGGGGCCAACGATCGGTGATGTGTATTGAGATTCACATGTCATCTTTTTGAAAGAAGTCAACACCCCATTGACCTCTCGTGTCTCGAGGATTCACGAGACAAGAGCCAGGAGTTCGACATCAAAACTCACGAAGCGGCGAGAAGCGAAAAGTACTAGAGTTAGGCCTAGCCGGTGGTCACACGCGGAGGCTACTGACAAGAGAAGGAGCATGCATGTATCGACATTTCGGGTATCGCAAGATTTGGAAGCACGAGTTGGGATTTTTGACTCACGAACTTGTGAGTGGCGAGTTGTGACGAGTGCTTAGGCACATCGGAAGTTTGGGTCTCGGAAGGCGAAGAGTTGAATATTTGGGAGGAGAAGTTGCGAAGTCGCGAACCCCAAGGTTCCAAAAATCGCGAGAAACATGACCACATTGTTTGGTCAAAAGAAGGCTGGAATTGAGGCTTTGTGTCTGAGCGTGAGCTCAATTCATAAGGACCTCTGGAGAAGCATCATAACGTGTGTGTTGGATTCCCCGAAGAGGAATAGAAGAGTCAATCCTATTCATAAGGGTGGAAAGTAGAGCGATCCTGTAGCGGACTGCCGACCCGAGGGCTAATAGGGTCTGCGTCTGCATCAATAATAAATGAGTTAATCATCTTGGGATGTATTCTTTTATGTGTTCCTCTTTTCAAATGAGATCTAAACTATGCTTATATCACTTTTATTTTAAAGGTAATCTAGACATGGGGGCCTATTAGTGAAATTCATTATGAAAACTCTTGTCCATTATCCTATAATCATATTAGAGTCACATCCATCCCTTTCTCCTAACTATGATCCACAACAGATTGGAGAAGACTTAACATCAAATCACTAACAGATCTAATCTATTACTCATGACTCCACTTTTCCATCGTAACTACTTTTCCATGGGTAAGAAGTGTGAAGCATAGGCCAGGAAGTTTATATTGTATAGGAGGTTACTTAAAAGAGAACTTTTTAGGGAATACTTGATTGAGTGATGAGTATCATCAATTTTGAAATTTTGAAGATCATTATTGCATGAGGACATGCAATGGATAAGGATGGGGGAAATGTTGAGCCTCATTTTTGTCATCTCCAATTTCCTTATCTTGTACCATATCCTAACCAATTTTTCCTCATACATATGCACTCTCTTCCTATTTCCCTCAACAAACTTGTCATTTAACAATTGTTTTGTACATGAGGTAATATTCATTTAGTCATGATTTATGTGATTTATTAATGGTTAGAATTGAATAATTAATGATTATTATGCTCATAATTACTTTGACAATTAATTAAACAGCTCCATTCGGTACTACCACTAGTTCGGTATTGCAACAACCGCTTGATCCAATACTCTGCTTGATTCAGTACCAATACTCCTCCTGATTCTGTACTCTACAGTGATTCGATACCACTACTTTGCGCCTCTTCCGGTACCAACTTTGTGCCTCTTCCGGTACTAGCTCCAATTGGTACCAACTTTGTGCCTCTTCCGGTACCATCTCCATCCGGTACCACTATTTCTCTAGTCTGATACCCAAATTTATAACTATGCTAGTTCGATACTAAACCCCTGCCTACAGGGTTTCGGTACCATATTTGCACCTCGATTTACGTGTAGATAAAGATGAATATCAAAATTATGGGATATGGGTTTTGGCTAGAATGATGTTTTTATGTGGAAACATAAGGTAGAATTCACACGTCTCACACGTGTATACCTCCATCTCAAGGGGAACGATTCAGCCTAAAACCATCAAATATGTCTAAACTGCCAGATTGAGCCTTGAGTTGTGTACGAATGGGAGATGATATTTCAAAAAGGCCAAATGGGTTTGTCTAGAACCTAGCCAGATTGAAAACCCCAAAATGGTTTGGAAAAATCATTTACTACCTAGAAGATACAAAGGATTCTTGGAGGCCAATTTGCCTAAATTGCTAATTTTTTTGAAATTCTAGAATCATGCCCAGATTTGTGGAAAATGCATTTCATTGATTAGATAATGTTTGTACTTGACCTCCATTGATGGAAAGTGGTTTTTATTTGATTGTTCATGCATTGGTTTGTCTAGAGAGAAATTTTTAATGTAAAAAGTATATAAATTGAGTTATGGCTCTAAGCCAAAAGGAGGAATTGTTATGCTGCAGATTGGATTTCTTAACATATTATATTTGTAAACTTGCTGAAGAATTAATATGAAATTAAGTTCATTGACTCCATGTGTTATTTAAATTTTATTATTCTGTGAGTTCCCTCTAAGCTGCCCCATTGGCATCGGCAAGGGCCCACCGATCCAACTTGGCAAGCTTACTGTAATTGCAATATGGATCTAATTTATATAAGTATGTTTGTAGCGTGATTCTATACATATCAGTTGTGAGTAGAAATGCTTGATGTAAGTAAGTTGTGAGTTACAATATAATCGAAGTGTGGATGATTCAAAAGATGTGAACAATAATCTAGTGGTAGCTTTATAATCATTTATAATTTATGTGTGTGAACATTTATGATTTGTGTGTGCGATCATTTATTTATGAATTGTGTCCTTTTAATCTCATATTTTATCTTGCAAAGTGTGGCAGTACAGGAATAGTTTGAGATTCCATCCTTCGCATTACATGAGCCAATAAATGGAACATCTCATTAAAACCTTTGTTTCATGTGTATAAATAAAGTAACTTTTCAGAATTTCCAGGTTGCATTGAATTTCCTTTTTGATTTGAAGAATGTGCAGAACTAGACAACTTGTAAGTTGATATTGAAGTGAGTGATTACAAGAGTAAGATCATAATCCATCTTTCACCTTCATGAGCCAGTAAATGGACAATCTTATTTCCTGTAAGAGAGCCTTTGGAGTGTATGCTAGCTAGAGTCTTTTCTTTGAATTTTGTTCTTTAATTTTTGCACAGTGTGTAAAACATAGATTAAGGATTGCAAAAAAGAGTGTGTGTTTTGAAGTGTTATTAATTCTTTCTATACTCATTAGACATATATAAACCACCTGTTGCCGACACATATAGTGTAACAACTCTGTTGATTACGAATCTCGGTCGATAATTTATGTTTGATAATATATTATGCATATAATTGCACCAAAACCTTGCTCCACCAGAAGCTAACAAAGCCACCCGATTCATCGAGAAGGTCTAGCACATCCACCAATAGGTTCAAGATATTCTACAGAAGTCTAATGCCAAGTACAAACAATGCCATGATCAACATCTGGTGCCACATAAGTTTCAGGTGGTTGACAAAGTTTGGTTGCATTTGCAGAAAGAACACCTTACAGGGCCCCATCGGAAGCTTTTCCCACTCTGTTATGGGCCGTACACCATCACCAAGGCGGGTGACAATGATTTTGAGCTCAAAATTCCCCCCTTCCTTGGTCTGCATCTAGTCTTCAACGTGGCTCTCCTTCGACCATATTTCCCACCATTATTGGACACATCAGAGATAGCAGAGAAATTGACACCAACATAGCTCAACCCTGACTACACACAACAAACATCCTATGATCATATTGTGGACACATAGATCAAGGGCACTTGACAACAAAGGATCCAGCTTTTTCAAGTCGTCAAAATAAGGAAGCTCTTGCACCAAGGAAAGTGGCTCACCCAGGGCCAAATTCAACAAAAATTTCCTCATCTGATGGGGGAAATCAATGCAATGGAGACCATTGCTTCCTAAGGAGGGTTGATTGATCCAGGTGGATATCGGTTTCCACCCACCTATTCCACTGACTCGAAAAACTCTTTTCCACCTTGGCAGTTTTTCAGTAGTTTTTCTGGGTTCCAAACTTCTGGGGTAGTTTTGAGGCTCTAAACAACATTTTTTGGGGATTTGGGGCCCAGTTTTTCAGCAATTTGTTGGGTTCCAAACTTCTGGGGTGGTTTTGAGGCCCTAAACGACATTTTTTAGGGATTTGGGGCCCAGGTGACTGCCAGAAGCATTGACCTGGGGCAGTCGAAAGTTTTTATTCTCGATTAGAAATTTCCAACGAGCTATTGTGCGCCTAAAACATAGATTGCATGCAAAAGTTACGACCCTAGGAAATTGATGTACTAACTTACCCAAACAAGGCCCACATGACTTTTGGCACTTCATCTCCTAGGGTTAGGTTTTTGGATGTCTAGGGTTTTTGACATTCTTGTTTATGCTAAAAGGACTTCAGAGGCTCATTGTAATGATCTTCTTGTGAATGAGCAGAGCCGTCACATCTCTTCTTAGAGATAAGACACCACCATTCCAACAAGCTTATTTTCCGCTACATTTTACGGTTTCATCTTATTTCCTTATTGAATAGAAAACCAATTTTACTATATCTCTATTATTTTGTGTAAAGCATATTTTAATAATCTGTATTCATTTCATTTTTCTCATAAAATCAGGATCAATATGAGTTATGGAAATATAATGTCAGGTGCTACAAATTGCATATGAAAATGCACCGAACAGATGATTTTTTTTTTCAATTCTTAATAGGATGCAAAAAAAATAGCCAGACAATTAATGATTTGGAATATATCAATGTGAATTTCATCTAACCTTCCCCAAGTGACCCAACATTCCCATACCTATTCTATAGAAACAAAGATGTTGCAATGCATAAAAAATATATGTTGTCGCTAATGTCTGGCAATTAAATTTTAATCAATGTAATTGATGAGGAGAAAGAAAACCATGGGAATGTACCATACCATCAACAAACAATAATTTTCCTTCCCAGATTATCATAAAATTAAATATGCTTGTTGAAGTATATTCATGCAAATATGATTCGCCGGATCATCTGGTCAATAGCATAGATAGAATAATCAAATCATACAATAAAATAAAATAAAACGATGTTTTACGGATCAAGTTCTATGATCCACATATTGGTCATCACTAAGCTAATAGCCTAGATTATTTATATATCATATACATTTTCCAAGACTTGAAACTGATATCGTGCATAGAAAATCCAATATCGTCGACAACAAAGACATGCCACTTGAAAATCTGAAAACAATTCCCAATCCAACTTATATGTGCATGCACAATACATAAATCACAAGGTTTAACACTTGGCTGTATTTCATTTGAACCTACTGGTATATGGATACATGGAATGGTATATACAAAATTTCCCCATGTAAGAAACATATAATCTTTGTATATCTTCTAAATTATCTCATAATGGATAACTTCAAGATGAAACTGAAAGACGATACTGAGATGCAATGCTTGCAAAGTACTACAAAATGAAGCCTAGAATATGATTTTCATTCCATACAAGCAAACTCATCCACCTCAATTCTTTTTCTAAACATGTGTAGTTTGCATGCAGATATGAATGACATACTCAATGACTACGACACAATGCAATCTGACATTTTGTTCTTGCAATAAACACACTTGACACTATCCATGCAAAATGAACAATTTGCAAATTTCAATTGCATATCAAATTTCAATAAACATGGGATGATGATACTGGTAAAAATACATCTAAAAATACTAGAACACATGCACTTCGAAGAGAAATCTATAGAGGTCCTTGTCACTAAAGTAGCAGTCCATGGATCACATATTTCAATAGTCAACATCTATGATGCACCACACACAAGTCTGAACAACGTAATGAGTACCATTACAAAAGCATTGTGTCATTTTCATTCAAACGAAACCCTATTTATTCTAGGAGACCTCAATATTAACATACCACAGTGTAATGAAAAGAAAAAAAGGTTGGAAAACTAGATGTGAAATCACAATCTCCATCTCCTCTTGGACAGACAAAATCATGCACGAAAAGTTCTTATTGATCATGTTTGGTCAAATGCAAACAATGAAAAATTGAAAATTTATATATTAAATACATATATGACCAATCATGATACAATTTTTCTTCTACCCGAAATCTGAAATACACATAAATCATAATACATGTTACAATATGAACTCTAAAATACATGTACACAATATTACATATTGGCATATTTCCATATTCATATCACATATTTACAAACTTTTATTTTCTTCTTGCTAAAGAAAATCATATTTTCATATCCTTGTCACATATTTGCAAACCTCTTTTATTTGTATTGAGTAAAAAATTACTTCCTTCCGGCTAAAGAAAAGCATATCGCCATGTCCTTGTTACATATATTACAAACATGTTCTATATGTATTGTTTTAACAATCATGGTAATAACAAAAAGAGCACATCGACAATTCACATTGCATTTTCACCATACTCAAATATATTTACTTTTCTAAACTACTTTGTTAAATGTATTCACATTTCTAAATATTCACATTGCAATCATCAACAAAAATCATAAAGGTAAGTATTTATAAATTATCTTCCTTTCAACATTCATAGACTATATTTGTTTTAGACATGAAAAACAAAGAACGCCACTAATTCCATTTACAAATTATTATGTTTAGTTCAAATGAAACATCAGTACCTAAAACTAATGCAACCAACATTGCACAGTCAAGTGAAACAACAACAGGTACAAGTGAAGTGACCAACACTATGCAATGGGAAAAAATTGAAAGGTATGTATATGAAAATGTAAACTGCAAATTTATACCAAAAAAAATAGAAGTTGTTCTTCATATCACTTATTTTCTATAATCCTCTTTTACTTACAAAAGTTTGCAACTCCAAATATTGTATCAATAGAGGACTTGAATAACTGCAAGATTGGAGAAGTTTTCATTGGAGATGTAATGATTGTTTACAACACATATTTGGAAAAAGAAAATAGATCACATATAATTATGTGTGCTGATATGACATATGAACATGGCATGATGACAGTTACATTGAATATTCCTGCACACCTCATACAAAGACGTGGGAAAAATATTTTACCTAGAAGTAGAATATCTATTACAAATTTCAAAAAATTCTACCGACAACTAACTATGATCATGGTGATTGTAACCATATCATATCACTAGATGAATCCAATCTCATAGAAACATTGTCTCCAATTTGTAAATAATACAATTTCATCCTAGACACAACAATTAAATTATTCGTTGAAAATATAGAAAAATACCTAGTTGGAACCATTGGAGCTATCATCACCCTCGCTAGAAAATTCAAGTCACCGTACACGTTGCACGTAAAGGATGGGGACATAGACAATGACAAGGAAATGATACGACTTCCAATGTTCATTCCTCTAACTTTTATTTGCTAATATATATTAAATTTAGTGAAATAAAAATTATAATATTCCATGTAATAGTTTTAATTGCTCGAAACATACAAACATTTCTTTGGCTCAATGGAAGAGAAATTGAAAAAATAAAATTCCCCATGTTGTTTCTTAAAAATATAAGCAAGGTGAGAGGTGTAAAAGACAATCTCTTCCACACAACACAATCAACATTCATAAGAGAACACAAAACAAAAGTAGTAGAGGATCTGAAAAAACCAACTAGTTTAGCAAATGTTGTAAGTATACATGTACAACATCATCTACAAACTTCATACACAACAATATTAAAAAATTTATACACATATATATATATTGTTTAGCTAAGTCCCTTCTGCAATGTATATACAGGTTGAACCTGAACTGAAAGCAACAAATGCATATTCAACATCGTTCGTGTCTGTCTGTAAATTCTACAACTCTCCTACAAGGGCATCTTCATTGATAAAAGATGCAATGATCGATTGTATTAAATGTAATCAAATATTCCCTTTCACATATAAACACTACCTCAATGCTATTATCTGCACGATTGAAAACAATATTGTATAATGCATTGACAAAGATCCTCTTCTATAGGATCTACTCCCTGGTCTAATAGACATGCCATACGAGATACATATACACAAAAACCAAACACTATGTACATGTTACGTGACCTTCGAGTTCATAGTAAATTCACACTAAATGAAGACAAAATAGTCTTACATCTGGGAGTAAAAACAAAAAAAAAAGGTATTACGAAAACTTGAAAACTAAATTTACTTATTAAATTAATTGACCGGTTTTACCTATTCATAAGGACAATGGAAATTCTCATAGCTTATCTTTCAACTTACATGATTTATTTTTTTTGCAATGACCATGTATGTAAAAAAAATCCGATTTGATTCATGCTTGTCTCTGCAACAATTCAAGAACAATGTGTAGCATAACAATATCCAATTACAGTAATTCCCCTACAACAATTCAAGAACAATTTGTAGCATATAAATAGCCAATTGAAACTTTTGTTTCTTTTTTAAAAGTGTGGCAAAACACCCTGTACCACAACCCCAAAAAATAATGGGTCTTGTGGCTTCTTAATTCTTGTTAGTCATAAAAAAACATGCACTCTCTACCTTGCAGCTGATATCTAAGTGATGTCCTTAACTGCAAGTTATCTTACTATATAGGCAAATATGTATGATAACCTTTTGGTCCATATCAATAATCTAATTTGTCTCTATTTTTTTACTTGCTTGAAAATTTCAACGGAATTTCAAGGACTTTTTTATAAAGGTTGATTCCGAAATATTATACCATGTCTTGTTTCATAATGTGAATGTTTGTTCTGATTTAGGTTCTCTATTCTCCATATAATTTTGTTGGAAGATCGTAAGTGATTTTATCAGATACTTTTTTATTTGGGCTACTAAAAAATTTCATGTCTTATTTTGTAATTCAGAAAACATTCTACTCTAACATGTTTCTGTCATTTTAAATCATGTCTTATTTCATGTATTTCTATATAGGATTAGGTGCTTTATTTTAATTTTGAATATTTTTTTTGTTAGATAATCCAAAATACAAATATCATAGTTTAATAAGTTAGAATAAAATGATTATTAATTTAGGATATTAAATTAATAATCTAGAATATTTTGGAGACATTTAGAAATAAAGTATTGTTGTAAAAGATATGACTCTAGAAAGGTGTCGTATCTTAGGTTCTAAATTAAGAGTATAGTTAGAAGATTGTTAAGATAACATTTATTGTAAATGGACACTTGTTTATTTAATAAGTGGTCCATAACTAGAGTTTGTTAAGACATTTAGCTTATATATAGCTCATTGCAAGAGTGTTAAGTTGTTCAGATGTAAACTCCTGCAAATTCTCATATGTAATTTCATTTCCCATTTAATAAAAGTGTGTGTCTAAGGACACTTATGTCATTAGTTTTTGCAATATTTATCATATGACCATTAAATGGATAGTCATTTCAAACAAATCAAACACCATAATTATCCGTGGGAATGTATATATTTTTTCTGGTGACACCTCATTGTCTAAGAGGTCTATTTTTGTAATGTAAAAATCATACAACCATTTATGAATGCTTTTACAAATTTTCATAAATATGTCCAAAAATATTATTCATCAAATTATTCAATAGGTTGGAGATTTTTTGGATCCAAAGTGCATAAAAAAATGTTTTTGGTGTCCATCCTTTGTCACAAAAGTTGATTTTCCAAAAACTAGTGATGGATGTGGATTTATCATTTGATAGTGTTGACTTCTGAAATTAGTGTTCACTTAAATCAATCTTTACAACTCTATATCCCTTTTGATACAATCCAAGAATATTTTCATATGAGATGAAGAATCTATGTGTAGGAACTTTTTTTGTATAATGGTCACATTGTTGAGTAGTTGATAAGCTATGCAAATTGATTTTGTTCCGTTTCTCTTCCTCACTATTATATTTAAATATTCGAGGATACATCGATATTAAAAAAAAGATTTGGTTTTGATATTTTTCCCTGTAATATCCCCAAATTGGCTAGGCTGGGATATTATAATCTTCCATGCAATTATGTTATTTCTGGTTATCATTTTTCCACAAACACTTTGCATTCATTCTATTAAAAGGCATTTCGTCAAACATATTGTAGGCAATCTAGATACATATGGATAGAAAAAAAACAGAT
Organism: Picea engelmannii; assembly: GCA_009831015.1. Classification (NCBI taxonomy): domain Eukaryota; kingdom Viridiplantae; phylum Streptophyta; class Pinopsida; order Pinales; family Pinaceae; genus Picea; species Picea engelmannii. The sequence continues at coordinate 137,460 of ML790966.1, forward strand.
GGAGTATTTTATTATAAGTGAATATCTGAACACCACCATGAAAAATCTTTAGTGGACAACAACTACAAATGTGTAATTTTTTTGAAATTTATTTTCCATATTGTTTAAAATCAAGAATCTTTAGATGATTTTGACAATTTTTATGATTGGGTAATTATAAAAGCCTAAATTATAGCATGTTTGGCACCAAATGTTTTGTTTTGAGTTTCATTTTGCTAGAAAGTTTCTTCGTATCTAGGTTTAATGTCTTTTTCATATTGAAAATTTTTGTTTTTTATTTTCTATGTTTCTCAGATTTCTTAGGACATTTGGTGAATCTTTCTGTTTGGTGATTCTAAAAACCTAAATTATGGCATGTTTCACGCTCGGTGTTTGGGTTTGAGTTTTTATTTTTTCATATTTTTGTTAGAAACTTTATTAGTATTAGAGTTTAATTTATTTTGCATGTTGAAACTTCTTAGGGTTTTAACTTTTTATTTTTCATAATTGAGAGTGGATCAAGAGAGTCAAACATGTGACCTCCCCAACTTCGGGGGAAATATCTCACATGTGGCTCATGATTGATCCAATCGTTGAGACTACAAAACTCCTTGTTATTTAGGTTTACATTCTTTTTTGTGTTAAAAAATATTATTTTTTAATTTCTTGTTCATATGGCTTAATTGATACTTTTGGGAAAAGTTTTAAATTAAGTGGTTTAAACCTATTTATATTCATATCCTTGATAAGAATCCTAGGTATTATTTTTTGTCATTTATGGATTAATTTTGACAACTTAAATCATGCCATATACTAACTTGTAATGTAAGTATTTTCTTTAGGTTTTCTCATATTTAGATTTTTTTTATTGAAATCTTGATTGAGTTCAAGTTTGCCTCATTGCATTTTGAAATTTCATATTTCATTTTAACCATGTTCCTAGATCACTTGTCGATAAGTCTAAGTAAGAGAAATGTTGGTAATTTCCATAGTGTCGTATTTTATAATTTTGAGTTTCAAGGTTTTGTAAATTCATGCATTTCAATGCTCTCAAGTGTAATATGAAACATGAACAAATGAAACTTGGTTAGTGAGTGAGTACATGATTACTGCTCCTTTGTACATTTTCCCTTGTTGTTGAGGCTTGTATCATGTTAATTTTAGATGGTACCACTTCAATTAACATTTAACTAGGGGTTGAGAAATGATAAATCTTATACAAATACTGCCTTCTAGACATTAGATTACGGGAGAACTAAACCAAAACTATGTTGGTCCCATTGGAATAGAAATGTAACTACCAATGGTGCACTTTGGAAACTATTTATTTTCTTCTATTGATCTTCAAATTCTCGAATTTAATGGATTTGCTCATTGTTGGGGTCATAGTTTTATAATTTGTAAGGAATTATTTTTATCTTCACACCATATGGATCTGTAATATTGTTGTCCTCATACAACAATTTGTAGTGACATTGTTCACCACACTATGCACTTTTCTAGAGCCCATAATATTACCGATTGTATCTTTCCGACAACATAGAGACCCACTTGTAATTGTTAATGATGTGCATCCATGTTTATTGATGAAGACCAATTATGGGGGTCATGAAGATCAAGTTATACATGTTCAATCCGCAGACTTGTGGATTATGGACCCACAAAATGGACTGGTCACTTCCATAACATCAATAAACACAAATGATCTCCTTAGGTTCGACACTCTGGATTTTAATGGAGCTCTTATTCACACTAGTCAGCTGTGAAGTTCTTAGGAACTCCTCCCTTCTCGAGCACCCATCTCATGTAGATCCCATGGTCCCTCCTGACACCTCGTCCCATCCTATACAAATCAACGTCGAAGGATCAAATCTAGGAACCTTTGCATTAACACCAAGAGATAACTTCCAGTTGTTGGATCCTTTAACATTGGAGCCCAATCCATTATCCTTGGAACCAAAATCTATGATCTTGATATTAAGATCGAAGGTAGTTTACCACATGTAATAGTGGTTTTAACTTGTAGTCTTGCTGGGGGTTCAAGTAGTGGTTTTCAAATCCAATTTGAGACTGCCCTCAATCATACTATCATGACACATTTCCCTCCCTTTTTACCATGTGATCTAATTGCGCTTGGTCTCCCCTATTTAAACATCAGACTAGTTACCCATGTGCAATGATTAAGGATTATTTATCTCTCATTTTGATGCATGGTTAAATATCCACCTCGATCACATGACGTTAACTAAGAACTTGATTGACACCTCCTTATTGAAAATCAAAATATACAGTCTACCTAATGTTCCAATCTAATCCGATAAATTAGAACCCTGCGACGAAACCATTTGATTGGCATGTCGGTGTATTGGGGTTTCAGCGATCATAACCACTTGGTTACTGGCTAACGATATGCCTTGAGGCCAGTCATGTAGTAAGATGAAACTTTTCCTTAGAATCTGTTGATGGCCAAATATGACCATATTCAACAATGGGGATATCGCCCGGTCAGGGTCCCAATTAAACCCTTTTCTGTTGAAATGGAGGTTCTGACTGGTTCTATGGGTCTCCAGTTACTCGTGTCCTAACCTAAGTTCAACGAATTTAATCTATATGTATATATCTATATATGTATATATATACAACTTTCTATCTACTAATGTATAATGTTACTTATTTTTTCAACAAACAGAAAGAAAGGGATCACTCTCTTGTGGCATGCTTACAAGAAATCAATCCTAAGGCTGAAACAAGGGCTCAACTACACCACACTAGATTTCGCTCCTACAAAAGAGACTTTATGAACTAAATAAAAATGAAGATTAATCCTGAGATGCAAGAAAGAAAAAATAAAATTTAATATATTCTATATTTATTAGGACAAGATATAGATCTCATCCAAACCAAGAGCCAAGTGATAAAAATAAATGGGAGAGGACTGATATGGAATTCAACATTAAGATTTACTTGCAAATCATAGAAACAGTGCATATGATTTGCAAGTTATTCACACGGACATGTAATGTAATGGCTTAAATAAATAGTTATTTAAGTCAACCAAAATATATACTTAAACTCAATAAAATAGATTCAATTCAAAATCTACTATCATATTGAAGAAATAATTCTTTCAATGCAACAATAATTAAAACAAAACAAGATTACAATTAAATGATAAATAATTATCATTAACTACAATCAAATTTCCATGAATCTATAATCTAATTCTTATTTGAAATATTTTCTTCTCTGTAAATATAGCTTTAAGAAATTAAAGATTCAAATCAAAATTGAATTAACAACAAGAAGAAACAACAAATTCAAAACCCTGACATTTGACCTTTTTCACTCAGTCTTGGCTTTGTTTGACCATGGACGCTTTGTTTCCCATGCTGGGGGAGCATCCATACTCCTTTTCCAACAATGTGGGAGCATATTGGACACCCTTCCCACCTCTTTTGGGGAGAATCCATGCATATTGGGTCAAACTCCATGATTTTAGAGGGAATCTTCGAGGAAGTTCTGGATAGTTCTTGGTTTGTTTTCCTGTTTTCATCAAGATATGGTTCAATTTTTATTCCATACTATCTTGGGAGAAAGTGTAACCATGAAGATGATTCATATCCCACCTTATCTTCAACTACACTCCTCATTTATCCCAGTAGTTATCCCTTCCTGCATCTATATAGCTAGGGAATTCATAGTGAGGAAGGGGAGGGAGAAGAGGAAGTACATCAAACCTATGATCTTATTAAGGAGAGCCAAAAAAAACATTATGGGAATAATTTGAGTTGGATTCATGTTCAAGGGTTGGAGAAAGAATCTTGAAGGATTGTAGCAACATCTAATGGTTGTAAACTTCTTGCTTTTAATTGAATAAAATAACTTGGCCTATTTCTCTTAAACTTTCTTATTCATTTCTTGTCTATTTGATCACTGTGTTTAAGTTATCAACTAGTAGGGTTCCTATTACTTAATCATAGATAGTAGTAGGAGAAGGTTCCTTTGTTCTTGTGAGATTGAATTCATGAGGGTGCTACTTGAATTAGAGCTCAACCGCTGGAGTGAAGAGGAAGAACGTCATAAATCAGGTACACACACCTTTTCTCCTTTTCTTTTAACCCTCCAGCAAGAAAATATAATGGTTATTTAAGAGGATGTTAGTGTCCACTTGTTATATTTTGTCTCATTTGAAGGAAACCCAAGTGAGGGGAACTCAACCTATCCATAGGGGGAGAATTCTTACAACATAAAATTGTCGACTCCACTAGGGATATGACTTCCAACCTCACATGCTCTTGCAATATTTCATTGTGACATTGAAGGGTAAGACTGTTTCATTCAATATCAAAGTAGTTGATGCACCTCTGTATTACAATTTGTAACTTGGTCATAGTTGGTTCTATGCGATGATTGTCATCACATCTATAATTTTTCTTTTCTTACAGTTTTCCCATCAAGGAAAAATTATAAATTTTGACCAACTGGACTATATAACTCAAAATATCTGCAATGTTGCGGTGAATGATGTCCCTTTTATAGGACAATGTAGTCTTGAGAGTGTAGGAGTAGGTCTCCTTAATGATTCCTCGCTCATGGGGTTTTTTCTTTTACCTTCTCCTACCACTATGTAGGTTTCCATGTTAAATATGATTTCAACTCAGGTGTGATAATCCCTAGAATCATATGATCCTTTGGTAGAACCTGGTCTCGATAAGAATATTTCTTTTCCTATGTCAAGATCGTTAAAAAATGAAATGGATGCTCACGATCACAGTTAATTGTCTCTATCAATATGGTTAAAAAATAAAATAGAACCTCACCCATTAGAATCAAGTCTCACTCTAAATCAAATACTTGAACCTTATTTTCCTCCTCCTAGTGAAAGTTTTCGCAGTAGTAACTAGACGCCTAAATGAGTAAAGAAAAAAAATTATTGGAGGAAACGACGCTTGGGGGGCAGGTCTCCAGCCTTTGGGAATCATTTTGGAGTGAACCCACTAGTTTCTATCACGCAATTTGGGGGAAAAACACCTATAGAGAGACGCGCTGCTAGGATTGATCCTCGCTTGGGGGTCGTTCCCATCATAACATAATAGTCTTTTCTAGAATGAGCATAGTCTTTGTTCTTTCTCATGCTCATAAATACATGAGAATAGTTTAATGAGATCATTATTTGTTCTTTCTCATGCTCGTTAAAACATGAGAATAGGTTATTGAGTATATGTTTATCTCTTTTTTGGACTCGTAAAAGCTATACGAAAAATAAACTCTTTAGAGTCTTCTTTAATCTCTTTTCAGACTCTCGAAACATGAAAATATTGTCGAGTGAGGTTGTTTCCTTTCACATTCTCTAAAAGGATTAGAAAGGTAATATGTCAAGTGATATTTTACCCCTTTTTCAGCCTCTTTAGACTAATTACAAAAAATGCATACTCTAGTCAAGAAAAATTAGAAGAGTTCTCCTAGGTTTCGTTTTATACTTTTTTAGACCTTGGAGACTAATTTTACGAAAAAGTCCATTATGGAGTATTCTTTATCAAATATTTTTAGACTCTCAAAATATGAAAAGACCATCGATTTGTATTTCCTTGGACTTGTACAATATACAAAAGGAAGGACCCATATAGGGCAAAACCCTTCCTTCTCCAGGTTCGTTAAACATATGAATATGGGACTCATCGAAGATGAGTTAACTAAGCATTTGTTATCCTCCTTGAGCTCGCTAAAAAACAAAGAGGTACTCGCCTATCTATATGGGGGGGAATTTTAGAAGTGGGTCAAGTATTTTACTTTTATGGAAGTTTTTGTCACCCTTGAACATGACAATTATTTGTATCTTGAGTTTACCGCTTGTCTCTATGCCATTTGAATCCCATGTGTCATCATACTCTTTTGACTCCTTCAAAATAGAACCTTTGGTTATTGTTAGATTCCATGTGTCGTCAGAATATTTCGACTACTTCGAAGAGATCCGTTAGTTTTCATCACATCATAGTATTTATCATTCATTCCCTATTGAGTCAATGATTCCAAGTTACTCATTGTGCCTCCATATGTTCAAGGGAAGTTAACCTCTACATTTTCACCCACGTGTTAGTTCACTATCATTTGATCCATCACTTTTCATCTCTATCCTTATTTGTTTCACGTAGATGATGGGGGATACATCATGGCCCTCCTTTAACGAGTCTATTCATGTCAACTTCAACACATTATCTGGGAATTAGACTGAGAAACCAATTATTACCTTGGATCCTGCATGCCTCAATGGTAGGTGTCCTCATTTTCAAAAGTGGTTTTACATCATTGACCTCTAATTGAATGATTCCAAAAAGTGTTTGACTTCATATAATTGATGCACACTTGTTGGATTGTACTAGGGTACCTTAGGAGTCATTAAAATCACTGATGATTTCTCTTGTGCTTGTTAACAATATACATTATTGACCAGTAATCAAGTGGTTTCTACCATGTTCAACATCAAGAAATCTATTCACATGGATAGATTCGTATTATTCTGGATTGATATTGAAAACCCTTGGTGGGATGTTTTAGTAAGCACTCATTTTGGTTATTTGACTTCCCCAGGATCCGATGGAGATTATGAAGTTTTAATATATATTGTGACATAGATCCACGTTGTATTGGTCTATGGCTATGTTATGTCATGTTGTATCTCCACTGTGTCCAATCTCGTGGCTACATTTTGATCGATTCATGGAAATATGGATCCACATTGTATGTTCGATGGACATATCCTTAGTCATTATTTTCATGGATCTACAGTGTATTGGTTGACAACCATGCTTTGAGTTATATTATTACGAGTATGGGTATTCCTACCTCGGGGATGATATTTTTATATTGATGAATGTTTTCTTTCATTTCAGACAGGTCTTCTGACTTTAGTTCCTTGATTCCACATTTTGACAAAGTGTTTCGACCATCATTTTTCCCCTATGATATCACACTTTGGGGGGCATCTTTTATACACCATTTTTTCTCACTTTGCTAAGTGTCATAATTTTTTCACTTCACTCTGCTCGGTGTCGTTAGTGTTGCAAATTCCATGGTCCATTATGTTAAGTGTCACAACTTATTTGTTGCACTTTTCCTAAGAGTGGACACCTCAACACCATGCAAGAATGATCCATTACATTCCCTTGAGCATCAAGAAGAGGAAAATACCTTTCAAAACCCTGACATTTGACCTTTTTCAGTCAATATTGGCTTTGTTTGACCATGTATTCTCCCTTTACCATGCTGGGGGAATTTCCATACTCCTTTTCCAGTGATATGGGAGCGTCCTAGATGCCTTTTCCACCTCTCTGGGGGAGTGTCCATGCAAATTGGGTCAAAATCCATGATTTTAGGGGGAATCTTCGAGGAAGTTTTGGATAGTTCTTGGTTTGTTTTCTTATTCTCATCAATATATGGTTCGATTTTTCTTCCATCCTATATTGGGAGAAAGTATAACCATGAAGATAATTAATATCCTACCTTATCCTCAACTACACTCCTGGTTTATCCTAGTAGTTATCCCTTCCCACATCTATATAACTAGGGAATTTAGAGTGACGAAGGGAAGGGAGAAGAGGAAGTACATCAAACCTACGATCTTATGAAGGAGATCAAAACCTTTTTTTATGTGAATAAGTTGATTTTTATTCATGTTCAAGGGTTGAAGAAAGAATATTGAAGGATTGAAACAACATCTAATGGTTGTAAACTCCTTGATTTTAATTTAATAAAACAACTTGGCCTATCTCTCTTAAACTTTCTTATTCATTTATTAAATTTTGATCACTTTTTTTTAAATTATCAACTAGTAGGGTTGCTATTACTTAATCATAGATAGTAGTAGGAGAAGGTTCCTTTGTTCTTGCAGGATCGACTTCACGAGGGGGTTTCTTGAATTGGAGCTCAACTGCTGGATCAGCGAGGACAAATGTCAGAAATCAGGTACACACACATTTTCCCCTTCTTTCTCAACCATCCTACAAGAAAATATAATGGTTTGTTAAGAGGATGTTAGTGTCCACTTGTTAGATTCTGTCTCATTTGAAGGAAACCCAAGTGAGGGGAACTCAACCTATCCACAGGGGGAGAACTCTCACAAAAATGATGGTTGGGAAACCTTGAAGAAGGATTACAAGGGATCTATAAAGGTAAAAGTTTTCAAACTCCGAATGCTGAGAATATATTTTGAGTCCCTTACTATGAAAGTAAAGAAAAGTGTTGAATATTTTATTACTAGAGTTCAAAATATTTTGAATGTTATTCATGCTCATGGTGAATCTCTTAAAGATAAGAGGATTGTTGAAAATGTTTTAAGAACACTTCCTAAAAAAATTGATCCCATCACTATTTCTATAGAGTAGACAAGGGATTTATCACAACTAACCCTTGTTGATTTGTTTGGAATCCTTCAAGTACATGAAGACAGGTTAAAAAATAATGATGAACCTCTGGATCAATCTTTCCAAATCAATCTATAGTTGACGACAAGAAGAAACACTCTTCCACTGCCATGAATGTTGCTTATATTTTTTCTTCATCATCATATAGAGGAGGTAGAGGTCATGGAAGATCTAGAGGAAGAGGAGTTTGTGATAGAGGAAGAAGAAACAACCCTAGGAGAGGTAACTTTCATTGCATTTATTGTAATAAATATGGTCAACTTGAAAGTTGTTTTTTTAAGAAGAAAAAAGACACCTTTCAAGCAAATTTTAGTAAATATGAAAGTGAGAACTCTCAGAATTTGTTTCTCACATGTATAAATTTTGATGCCAAAGTTGATTTTGTGTTTTATTTAGATAGTGGTTGCTCGAATCACATGATAGGATACAAAAATATTTTGTAAATTTAGATGAGAGTGTGAAGGGGAAAATAAATTTTGACAATGATATTGAAGCATAAGTAATGGGAAAAGGTACCCTTGTCATAAAAGTCAAGAATGGAAGTATTATGTACATATACATGATACTTTGCTTGTTCCAAGTTTAAAGCATAACTAGATTAGCATAGGGAATCTAAATTCTAAAAACTAATAGATTGTTTTTTAAGAAACATTTTGTAATATTTTTAACAACAATGTCCTTGTCGCCAAAGTTCCTATGATAGATAATAGGATATTTTTGTTAAGTATGGAATCAAGTGTATCTTGATTGAAGTTTTTGGTTGATGAGTCTTGGTTATGGCATAAGAGGTTTGGGCACCTTAATTTTTTATCTCTTTCCTTCATGCAAAATAATAACTTGGTAAGAGGTTTTCCTTGATTCACAGAGCTAGATAATACTATATGTGAAGGTTGTGCAATAGGAAAGAAACATAGATACAACTTTCCCCGTCATCATTTTATGGAAAATGAACCTTTGGAATTAGTACATGAAGATATTTGTGGCCCCATGTATACTTTATCTCTTGGGAATAATATGTATTTTCTTCTCTTTGTAGATGATTTTTCAAGGATGTCTTGGGTCTATTTTTTAAGTGATAAGTCTCAAGATTTTAGTTTCTTTCAAAAATTTAATGCACTTGTTGAGAAGGAATAAGGATACTACTAAAAGTATTGAGAATCAATCGAGGTGGATAATTCACCTATAATGAATTCAAATAATTTTTCATCTTACATGGAATCAAGAAGGAGTTAACTACTACATATACTCCTCAACAAAATGTAGTATCAGGGAGGAAAAATAGGACAATTGTAGAGATGGAAAAACATATGATAAAATAAATGTGTTTGTCAAACATGTATTGGTAATATGCAGTTCATACAACTACATATATCCTCAACATAACTCCTACGAACATGGTAAAAAAATCTACTCCTTATGGAACTTGGTTTTGTAAAAAACCAACTATTTCTCATCTAAAATTTTTTTGGTCTACATGCTTTGTTCACATTCGTGCACAACAAAGACAAAAATTAGATGGGAAATCAATGAAATGTATTTTCATTAGATATTTATAATAAAGAAAGGATGATATATGTTATTATACACTTACTAATAATCTTTATGTTAGTAGAGATGTGATCTTTGATGAAGGGGGAGTTTATCTTAAGAATGAATGAGAAGATAAAGTGATTACTCCACATATTGAAAATTTAATTTTTGATAACAATGATTATTCTTTGCAACCCTCTACTATAAGAAATACAAGATCTCCTTCAAGGATTTCTCCATCAAAGGAATATTCATCTTCTCCGATAACAAGATATCATGTTGATACACAAGAAACACCTCCATCTAATCCTCCTAGAAAACAAGAAGTTTGAAGGAGATATATGATGCAACTAGGTATGTTGGTGATCATTTTTCTCTTTTTTCTTCTGCCCATGTAGAACCTTTTAATTTCAAAGATTCTTGAATTGATGAGCCATGGGTGAAAGTCATCGAGGATGAGATGTCACAGATTGAAAAAAATGATACATGGATAGTTGATTTTCCTCATGGAAAATTCACTATTGGAGTAAAGTGGATTTACAAGATAAAATTTAATATGGATGGAAGTATATCAAAGTATAAGGAACTTTTACCAACAAAAGGATTTGTGCAGCAAGAAGGTATTGACTATGAGCAAACATTTGCTCATGTAGAGATAATTGAAACTGTAAGAACTTTTATTTCCATTGCATCTTAGTTAAGGTTAACCATTTATCAAATTGATGTTAAATCTTCTTTCTTAAAAGGATATTTGAAGGAATAAGTTTATGTTGAACAACCTCAAAATTTAATTTCTAGAGGTAAATAAGATAAGGTTTATAGTCTTAAAAAGGCTCTTTACGGTCTTAAACAAGCCCCAAGAGCTTTGTACTATGGAATTGATAATTATCTTCATGATCTTGGATTTGATAAATTTCCGTGTGAGATTACCATGTACAAAAAGGTTGTGGGATTATATTTCATCATTGTTTTCTTATATGTAGATGAATTAATTTTTATGAACACCTCATTCTCACTTGTGAAGGAGTTCAAAGAGGTAATGAAATTTGAATTTGAGATGTTTGATTAAGGACAAATATAATTAATTTTGGGTATGTAAATCAAATAAATAGCTGCATGTATATCCATTGGTCAATCCAAATATGTTGAATACTTTTTGAAGAGGTTTAACATGCAAGGTTGTAAACTTGTGAGCACTCCCTTAGTTGTTGGGAGTAAATTGATGAAGGAAGATGAAACTCCACTTTGTAATGCCACTCATTATAGATATCTGATTAGAAGTCTTATGTATATGATAGCCACTATACCAGACATCATGTTTTTTGTGAGTCTGGTTGCTATGTTCATGCACTAACCTCATGATTCTCATTTGCAAGCAACCAAAAGAATCATCAAATATGTAAGTGGTACCATTTTTTTTGGATTATTTTATAGAGCTACTAAGGATTCCAATGTTGTAGCATACCTATATGCAGATTGGTAAGGTATCTTGGGTGATCGAAAGACTACTTCAGAATATGCTTTTTTGTTTGGAGGAATTCTTATTTCTTGGAGAAACAAAAAAAACCCACTTTTTCTCTATCTACAGTTGAAGATGAGTATATTACAACATCATCAACAAGTACACAAGCTATTTGGATGGAAATACTATTTTAAGACTTGTGAATGAAAGTTAATAATCCCATCAAAGTCTCACTACTATAAATGAACAGAATTTCTGATGCCCTATTGTCGTACCCCCGACGTTTGACGTTGCTCAACCGCCACTTATGAGGGCTCAATAGGCATCGGAAAATATCTCGTGGTTTTTCTAACGTTGGACTATCGTCAGTATTCCGACTCCCTAACGTCTGACGATCAACGACCTTTAAAAATTTAATTTCAAAGGACAACCAGAAAACTACCGACGACGTCCGTCGGTCTACCGACGAATATTTCGATGCTATCTCACCAACGTGACCGATGAGTGTGTTGTAGTTTCAACACTTTGCGGGGAGCGTTTCCTATCGGAAGTCCGACCTGTAGTAGTTGGAAGACCGACAGACCTGAATATCTAAAAAAAAAATTGTTGAAAAGAGGGGAGGCATTATTTTTCTCAAATTCATAAAAGGCACAGAAGGTTTCTTCAACACTGACCAGGCCATTCCAGTTGCCATATTCTACAAGATCCCGGAGCAAATCATCGGTTGGCTCAAGCTTCAGCAAAGACAGAGATGGATTGGTTATTGTAATTGGAAATGGGGCAAAGAAATGG
>ML790966.1:175533-198228 GCA_009831015.1 Picea engelmannii
GTGCACTTGTTTATGGTACAAGTTGATTACAGGTTGTTTGGTACAGGTTGGTACATGGTTGATGCACTTGTTTATGGTACAGGTTGAGTTACAGGTTGATGCATGGTTGATGCATGGTTCAATTTATTGGTATAGGTTGTTTGGTGCAAGTTGATTGGTATAGGTTTACATCAGTATATCTCACAATGATAGTGTGACGGTGGTTCCAACATTTTATTTATACGTCAGGGAGGTTGGACGAGGCAAGGACAGGTGGTTGTATCCACCTTCCAGTTGTAGTCGGAGAACATAGGGGGTTGTAGCATCCTTCTGGTTGTAGCCATAGAATTGGGGAGTTGGAGCTTCCCTCAGGTTGTAGCCTGAGAAACTAAGGGGTTGGAGCCTCCTTCCGGTTGCAACTGGAAAACAAAGGAAGTTGGTGCTTCCAATGAATGTAATTCTTCAAGACATATAAGAAAAAACATTATATGGTTTTCTCCTGCTTTGGGTTTCCACGTAAAAAACTGGTGTACTGTGTATTTTTATGATTGTTCATTTGTTCATTGTTTATTTACTTTGAAAATATTGGATGATAATGCTACATTGATATAACACTTGCATTATATGGTTAAAAAGGATTAGATTTCTCTATTATTGAATCACCCCCCCTCTTAGTAATCCAACAAAAGAACACCTTCATTAATGATGGCAATGTTCACTTGCCTCTTTGAGGGGGAAACCTCTAGCAAAGAAGATATATATTACAATAATATCCAAGACAAACTTCACCCATGCCTCCTATACTTATTTATACTAAATCTACCTTCTAAGGAAACTTCTAGACGAAGATCTTTCTAGAAGCGAAAGCTTCTATTAGGTCTTCTTACATTGACTTATTCTCATTTATTAATTAGTCCTTATTAACTAATGTTGATCTTTATTACATAGAAAACATATCCTGCTAACTAATGACCCATGGAGAGGGGTTAGGATTAGATCCTAACATTAAAATCCCCATATAAATCGACATGAGTCTCATCGAAAATTATATCATAGATCATAATTTAGAGAACCACATGAATCGGTAAAAATGGGTTATTTATGAGTATAAATTTGGCAATTATGTTTTACAATTTATATTATAGCTCCATCTTCTTGTGAACTTGAATAAGTATCAATTCAATCCATTGTGCCAAAATTGTATAAGCATGAAATGTAATGTACTCAATATTATTATAATGTTTGTTTATTTAATTTACCATTATAATTACCAATATTAATTTTAATATGTAAGTTAGCTATAATTTTAATAATTTTATATAATATTATTTTTTATTTATTTAATTTGTCATTATAATTACTAATATTAATTATAATATGTAAGTTAACTATAATTTCAATAATTATATATGAATGATAATAGTCGTTTACTTGTGAAAAGTATTCACCTATTTGATGTTTTCTTTGTGAATTTTTACTTCTTATTAAGTTTTCCTAAATTCAATTCAATTTCATTGGACCGAGGAAAATCTAACTATCAATTTAACTCATTGTGTTGAATTGAATGAATGAATATACAATGTGATGATTTTAATATTATTATATTAATTTCAAAAACTTAAAATCATCATTATATATATATTTATTGGATGTAACATGGGTGGTTGGGAGGAATGGTTGTTACCCTCCCCACCCAGGTTCAATTCTTTGTAAGTGACATGAGATGACTTTAAATGGGTTTATACGATGCTATTGTTGTTGAGCCCCCAATATTCTATTTGTTTAATTGAGATGTTAATTCATATCCTAAGAGTAAACGTTATGAACATGCTTACATTGACAAAAGACATGCATCCATCAATTTTTTTAACTAGTAATAAGTATGTCATCAACTTTAGCTAGATGTAATATACATTAATTTGATAATGATACTATGAACCTCTATATGTTAAGAAGAGAATTTGAGTATAGCATGCTATATGAAGGAGTTATGCACATGCATACATTGGCAAAATACATATATCCATCAATTTGTTGAACTAGTAATAAGAGTGTCATAAACTTCAGTTGGATGCCATTTCCTCCAATATTTATCATTTGTAAGCATTTTGTACTTTTTACATCTCTTCTCGAAAGTTGTCAATAACTATATGAAGTTCATGTATTTCCTAAAGATTATTCATGGATTATTTCCATCTTAGTTTGGAATGATTCTCGACACAAGGAAAATTCTACCTTAGTGATCATACGATTACTTAAATGGGATGGACTAGTTGGACCAGCACCATGCCCTTATGGATTGTCGTAACAAGAGGTTTACATGCCTGAACGAAGAGGGAAATCAGGTAACAGTCCAAGGAATTCCCAGAGCTGTGGCTGTTAGGGAAATCTCAACCATGCAGCTGAAGAAATGTTACTGAAAAGGCTGTCAATTATTTGCAGCTCGGGTGGAAGAAGCATCCCGAGATGTAGTCTCGAATCTGGAAGATCACGAGGTACTCAAAGAGTTCAAGGACGTATTTCAGGAGGTACCGGGACTACCTCCGAAGAGGGACATCGATTTTTCTATAAATTTGATGCCTGGAGCAGCTCCAGTTTCAAAGGCTCCTTATGGAATGAGTACGCCAAAGCTGAAAGAGTTGAAATTGCAGCTCAAAGAGCTACTAAAGAAGGGATACATTCGCCCCAGCGTGTCACCTTGGGGAGCGCCAATCCTATTCATGAAGAAGAAAGATGGGACGTTGAGGCTGTGCATTGATTTCCGACAGTTGAATAAGGTAACTGTCAAGAACAAGTATCCTCTGCCAAGGATCGATGATCTTTTTGGTCAATTGAAGGACGCAAAAATATTTTCAAAAATAGATCTCAGATCTGGATATCACCAAGTGAGAATAAATGATGAGCACATTAGCAAGACCGCCTTTAGAACAAGGTACGGTCATTATGAATTCACAGTGGTGCCGTTTGGACTGACAAATGCACCTGCTATTTTCATGTGCTTAATGAATGGAGTGTTCAGAGATTATTTGGACAAGTTTGTCATAGTCTTCCTGGACAATATCTTGGTGTATTCCGAGACAGAGGAAAAACATGAGCAACACCTGAGAATGGTGCTGTAGGTGTTGAGAGAACACCAGCTGTACGCAAAACTGAGCAAGTGCTCATTCCATCAATGGCAGATTCATTACTTGGGGCACATTATAGCAAAGGAAGGGATCGTTGTGGATCCTGAAAAGGTTGAGGCCATTCGAGAATGGTCAGCGCCAAGGAATGTGGTGGAAGTTAGATATTTTATGGGTCTAGCAGGCTACTATAGAAGGTTTATAGCTGGATTCTCAAGGATAGCTCATTCTATCACTTCCTTGAAAAGGAAGGAGAAGAAGTTCCAGTGGACTGAAGAATGTGAGAGCAGCTTCCAGCGATTGAAGCAACTACTAACCAGTGCTCCAATCCTAAAGATTGCAGATCCAAATAAGGATTATGTAGTGTGCACCGATGCGTGTAAGGAAGGGCTGGGAGGAGTCCTCAGCCAAGAGGGATTTGTAATTTGTTATGAGTCCCGAAAGATGAAAGAGAATGAAAGGAATTATTCCACTCACGATTTAGAGCTAGCAGCAATCATCCACGCCTTGAGGAAATGGAGACATTACCTCATGGGCAAAAGATTTGAATTGAGAACAGACCATAACGGTCTGAAGTATTTATTTGATCAGCCGACTTTAAATGCCAGGCAAATCAGATGGTTGGAGTTTCTGTGCGAATATGACTTTGATATCAAGCATATCAAAGGGAAAGAAAATAAGGTGGTTGATGCACTCAATAGAAAAGTGCACGAATTACATGCTACAGCCATTAGCATGTACAGGACTGAGATTAAAGACAGAATTTTGGAAGCTGCAAATGTTGATTTGCAATACAGAGGTTTAGTAGCAAAGCTACAGCAGTGTGAGAGACCACAGACCAAGGAAAGTTATACCTTGGGAACTGAKGGCTTACTTCTGTATAAAAACAGAGTGTATGTACCCAATGTCCAAGAATTGAAGCTGGCAATTCTAAAAGAAATGCATAACGTGGCTTATGCTRGACATCCTGGATATCAAAAGACTGTGGCAGCAGTCAAAAGCCATTATTTTGGTCGGGTATGAAGAAATAAATTGATGAATACATCGCCAGATGTATGGAGTGCCAGAAGGTTAAGGCTGAGAACAGGCACCCAGCAGGGTTGTTGCAGCCTTTACCCATTCCTGAATGGAAATGGGACATGGTAACAATGGATTTTATCACCGGACTACCTAGAACAAGCAAGCAGCATGATTCAATCATGGTGGTGGTGGACAAGCTTACTAAAGCTGCCCATTTTATTCCACTGAAAACCACCCATAGGGTAGCTGATGTTGCTGATATCTTTTTAAAAGAAGTTGCATGCTTGCACGGAATTCCTAAGACAATTGTGTCTGATAGGGACCTGAAATTCACCTCGAATTTCTGGAAAGAACTGTTCAAAGGATTCAGAACGAATCTGAACTTTAGTACATCGTATCATCCTGAGTCTGATGGTCATACTGAGAGGGTGAACAGGGTAATAGAAGACATACTGAGAATGTATGTGATGGATAGACCATCAAGGTGGGAAGAGTACATGCATTTGGTAGAATTCACCTACAATAATGGGTATCATGCATCATTGAAGATGAGCCCATTCGAAGCACTTTATGGAAGAAAGTGCAACACACCAGTAAGCTGGGATAATCCAGCTGACAGAGCAGTGATTGGGCCTGAGCTGCTCAAAGAGATGGAAGACCAAATGATAAGGATTAAACGAAATCTGAAAGCTGCCCAGGATAGGCAGAAAAGTTACGATGACAGTAACAGAACCCATAGAGAATTCAAAGTGGGTGACCATGTCTTCCTGAAAGTGAAGACTAACAGGAGTTCCCTGAAGTTGGGAAGTTGCGCCAAATTGGCAGCAAGATTTTGTGGGCCATTTGAGATCCTGGAAAGGATTGGGCCAGTTGCATACATGCTTGCATTACCTACATCTATGCCTGTACATAATGTGTTTCATGTTTCACTGCTTAAGAAATATGTACCTGATGCTAATCATGTTATCGATTGGAATGTGATTCAGGTGGAACCAGAAGGTGTCCTGCAAGTGCATCATGTGCACATATTGGACAGGAAAAACAAACAGCTCCGGAATCGAGCTATAGAGCTTGTAAAGGTCCGGTGGACCTGGTACGGTCCTGAAGACGCGACATGGGAGCATGCAGATGCTATGTGGGAAGAGTACCCGCATCTTTTTGAAAATTTTGAAAGGCTTGCAGAGACAGTGTAAGTTGCACTGAGGACAGTGCAAAAATAAGGGGAGGGGGATTGTAGTGTCCCCAAGGCTGAGCCCTGTTGTAAATCATGTTCTGAAAGGAATTGTAATTATATTTTATAGGCTAGTGAGCCAAGTTTTTATAAGTTCGTGGCTTATGTGTTTGTTAGGCCAGGGAGCCTAAGTGTTGAAGGCCAGGAGCCTGCTGATGTATATGTATTCACGCAGAACAAATTAATAAAAATTTGTAAACACTGTGAGGTGTAGACCGACCATGATGAATGAGTGAAGGGGGACTGAGATTCCACAGAGAAGGCAAGGGATTAGGGGCTGGAAGGTGGGAAAAGGGGCTAAGTGTTAATCCTAGTGAGCTTCAGCCTTGGGAATAATATTTTAATATTATTTCAAAAAGGCATGAGCATTTCATGTTTTATCCTAAGTTCCTAACCATGAGGAAGGGATGTGTGCTTGTGGAACGCATGCAATTCCCAGGGCGACAAGTGTCAACCTTGGTGCATGCGAATAAAACGGCCAGGGTGAGCTGTGAGAGGGCCCCCTACTCTCATTTTATCAGATGACCTGAGCGTGTACGGGCTCTGAGCAGTACGACGGACCCGAGTTCTGCAGAGAACCTTCGTGCACCTCTGTGATCCGAAAACACTGTGTCTGGCTCTGAGAAAACCCGTGTATACCTCCGTATTGAACCAGAAGCCTGTGATTGATTCCGAAAGAGCCGAATTCACCCCTGTTCTGAGCCGAAAAGCCTGTGTGGTGTCTGGGAATCTGTGTGCATACTCTATCCGAAATGGAACTTGTGCGTGAAGCCTATGTCCCGAAGCCGTGACCGTGAGACCATTTTTTCCATTTCTGAACCTGTTTTGGGGAAGAAGGTGTATGTATTTATGTGGGTAATTGCAGCTGCGCAGTGCGGGATTGCGTATGGCTTGTGACCAGTTGTGAAACACTCTCTCCAGGCGAGAGGGATGTTTGAGGTTGGATGAATAGGTGGTTTGGCCTATGAGCGTCTCTCTCTAGGTGAGAGAGTGCGCAGAGGAAGGAGAGGACTCTTGGAATGAACCCTTTAGCTGCCACAGAGCCCGGAGACTTCCGGTCGAGACTGTTGCTGTAACCCAAGGCAAGGGAGGTTAGCAGCCGAAGGACTGTCCAGGTGACAGAGAAGGTGTATACTCCTGGGGTGGAACAGGCATGTGGGGAATGAGGGTCTGTGGGCAGTGAGCATGAGTGGTTCTTGGAAGAAAATTCCTTCCTCCTGACTGTGTGTTTTCCCTGTAACCTCAGCCTAGCCTAGGATTCCTTGCCTTGGGGTGGAGCTTGGTCCCAGCTCGGGGGTGACCTACTGTTGAGCTGATGAGCAGTGCAGTCTAAGGTTGGGAGGTTCGTGGAAGGCCTGCACCTGGTTGGTGAAATTACCTCAGTTTCAAGATAAGTATCATCTTATGTTAAATGTTATGTTTTGCATGCCTGTGATGCTTATATTTTATCATGTATTCTATTGTGCAGATGAATTATGGTTAATGCCATTCTTAAAATTATGATAGCAATGATGTATATGACTTCCTCTGAGTTTAAATGTGTTTCATTTGTTTAAATGCATGTTGTTTTATAATCCAGAGTGGGTGTTATATTTCCGCGAAGTTTGTTAACCAAAAAAAAAAAAAGATTATTTGATGTCATAGTTAAAATTTCCAACTTCGCCAAAACATGAGTAACTTTATCTTGTTTCTAGTTGATGGCTCATTTTTCAAATCCACTAATTACAATGAATTGGCCTTGCATAAAGACTTTATTTCTTTATTTTGTCAAAAATTCCTTTGTAAATGCTATGTTAGATTTGAAGGCTTAGTTATTGTTTCTCCTTTTCAATGTTTCTTAAGTACCAAAGACTTGATGTACAAATTATCATTACACCGAAAAAACTCTAACCACGCATTTTAGCTAGTGTATGATATTTTTCAAATCCACTAATTAACCTTGCATAAAGACTTTATTTCTTCCAAAAATTCCTAAATAAATTCTAAATTCTAAGTTGTATTTGAAGGATTAGTTATTATGGTTCCTTTGTAATGTTTATTAAGTAGCAAAGACTTGATGTACAAAATATCATTGAAGAAAATGTAACCACACATTTTATCTAGTGTGTGAACACATTCTTGACGTACAAAATATCATTGAAGAAATTGTAACCACACATATTATCTAGTGTGTGAACACATATTAGCTAGTGTGTGATAGTGTCTACTTGGAAAGTAGTTGACTAGAATTTTGTTATAGTACACCTTATTAGTATATTAGAAACTTTATGCATTATCAATCAATCTTGTTGGGAATTTTTTCTTCGTATCTTGTATAATGTTTTTTTACTATGAATCAGAAAATCTAACGTTTTAAAATTGTTATTTATTTTCTATTGATCAAATTATTTTCTCCACCATATTCTTAAAATATATTTTTCATCCATCAATATTATCAAGAAAATTATTATCTTATCTACCATATACTTAAAAAAATATTTTTCATACATTAATACTATCATTAATAAATATCATTAATAAACATATGATCGCTACTTTATTCCCTTTTCAAATATTGTTTACTATAAGCCTAACAATATGCAAATCAATCTAGTGATCCAAAAATAATAACTATTAGAACAACTAATTGAGATGAGCCTAACAATATGCAAATCAATCTTGTTACACTACATAGTGATCCAAAAATAATAACTATTAGAACAACTAATTGAGATGGTAGTTGCCTTATTAGTCCTTGCCTCCAATTAGGGACTCTACCTTTCGCCTTGCGGTCAATGATCGTTGACCCCATTATATGGAGAATTTTCTTACATTTGTTGGTATGTCCGGGAGGCGGTACCTGATATCATGTAGTCTAATTTGTAACCATAATGTAATTTCTTGTTACCTTGATTTTTTAACCTAAGTTTATGTCATGAATTTATTATTAAGTTGATTTTTTTTTAAATAAATTTATTTATGTATTTATTAAATATTATAAATCAAATTTTTTATTTGTTCAGAGCTTATTGATGTGACGTTATTTCCCTGGTGTATGCGATATCTTTTTCGGAATTGTCAGGATTAAAAAATGAATTAAAAAAACAAATTTGTGAATGGTTGTTTGAGAGGTCTCTCACACTTGTTGTAGTCCTTCCTGCAGTTGATGGTCTGTAATTGCAGGAAAGTGTACTTGGTAGGCTGCATGGAGCTATTAGTTCATGCTCCACCACCTATGACATGAGTGTTCCACCACAAGGGTCCCTCCTGATCATTTTATGAAAGACATAAGATTACCAGATTCTTGTCGGGACTTCTTGGAATGCTGGAGAGAATGGTCATGGGAGACTTCGAGTGCTGGAGAGAATGGTCATGGGAGACTTCGAGTGCTGGAGAGAGCAACTATGGGTGACTTGTTGCGGGAAAGATGTGCCACTTAATCAACTCCCTGTAGTTTGACATGTTAGATTTCATTTGATCTTTGCATGTAAATTGAATACTTCACAATTTTATATGCATTAAAGTTACTTTGAAAACTCCAATTATCAAGAATTTGTATATAAGTATCACTACATATGTCTTTTTTTATTTAGATCATGCATGTAGACTGGTATATCTGAAAGATAAGTATAATTAATCACTACGTAATCAACGCCCTGCAGTGTGACATGTTAGATTTCATTTTATATTTGCATGTAAATTGAATAGTTCGGAATTTTACAGGCATTAAATTTACTTTGAAAACTCCAATTATCAAGAATTTTTATATAAGTATCATTGTGTCTATCCTGTTTGATGCAGATTGTGTGTGTAGACTGGTATATCTGAAAGATAAGTTGTCAAATTTCCCTATTACCCTTATTGGTTGTTTCTTATTCAACTCTTGCATTTCCAAGTTCAAAACCATGTTTTGAATTCCATTTTTATGGTCGAGAGAAGTATACTTATAGTCTACAGCCCCCGTGGGGAGATCTTCAACCCTACCTATTATTTATTTTAATATCACCCATCTCGAACTAGTTTAATCCATATTAAGGTTAACTTTAAATCTTATATATGATACTCCTCTTTTAGAGATTAAAAAACATCGAGATTTACACTTAAGTTTATTGTCACCTCTTGAATCTATACTATTTGGTATTAGTTACATGGTACTAATTTCATTTTTAATCCCAAATAAATTGCACTTTATTTCCATCTAAGTAATGAGAGCAACACATGATTTATGTGTGATCTATTTCCAATGTTAAATATCGCAAAATGTAGAGAAGTTTTCCAATCTAAGACTTGATCGACTATGTGGTTCCTAGGTTTTATTTAGCGGAGATTTTTATAGTTTTGGAGAACCTACACAACCAATGCATAGCCTATAAAGATCTCAAACTCGAGAACATACTTGTACAAGCCATAATGCTTATAGACTTTTATCTTTATACCCAACTTTCGTTCAAGAACTCCACAAACCCTTTAGAAACGCCAAACATACACAACCACAAACAGTCCAAGTGCATTCTCATTCCATAGCTTAGACGTTTCATGTTGTCCTGCCTAAACCCATTACATTTCTAACTTGATAAAACCCAAAACACTACAAGCCCAATCTCAATTCTGGCGAAGTTTCTCCAATCAACAAAACCAGAAGCTCAAGGTCCATTTCCTTTATGGGTGCAAAAGAATACATATCTCCAAAGGGGAACCGATCATGAATTTGCATTGGACTAATGAGCCTTAGGGGTTCTGCTCTATGAATTGCTCTATGGTAAAACACTCTTCAAGGTTGCAACACAGAAGGAAACATTCTACAATATTCTCATAAAACAACCCCAAATTCACAGGTCCATGGAATCCTCCAAGAGAACTCATTATCATATTGCTCGAGAAGGAATCCTCTGAAAGAATCAATTTTGAAGGAATAAAAAAGCATTCATTTTTTAAGGGGATCAATTAGGATTTCGTTCAATGTATATCTAGACCACCATTTATTCCTTCATTCCATGGACCATAATCCTATATCAAGGATGAGGTGATGGAGAGAGAAACATACCTTCGATGGAGGTGTAGGGTGACCATGTTATGCTGGCTCGACTTGCTTTCCACTCCCAGATGCCACTCACAAAAACGAAATTCTTTCAATGGCGTTTCTGAACTACCTACTGTGAGAAACTTGCTACAATCCTCTTAGAGCATTTAGAGCATCTTCTTCAACCATATGGACTATCTAGATCCCTAGTCCATGCAAGAAAAAGGGTAGGTATTCTATTCAGTGGGCGCCATTTCATGGTGTTGGTTCATGCGTTTAATAACATGTCAAATTTTAAGGACACGCGTTGTTATTATTGGAAGTGGAGATCATCTTAAACATGATACCCGTTGTTTTTCTCGGAAGTAGAGATCATCTTAAACGTGATAAATTTCATTTGACTCTTCTTTGGTATAACATGTTTTTAAAAGATTTAACTTATATGAACGATAAGTTAAAAACATTTAAATAAAATTGTATGTTCAAGTAGTTGTATTTAGAGGACTCATACTATTTTTTTTATTTAAATAAAATTGTATGTTTTAGTAGTCGTATTTAGATTACTCATACTCACTTTTTTGCTGCTTCGTATGATATATAATCAAAGATTCATACTCACTGCTTTTTTTTTTCTCATATTGTATATAATCAATAATGATTGGTATAATATGTTTTTAAAAGATTTAACTTAAGTAAGAAACATTTAAATAAAATTGTATGTTTTAGGAGTATTATTTAGAGGATTCATAATGATTTTTTTGTTGTTTCATATTGTATATAATTAATAATGTTTTATAGTTTATTTTGAATATGTTATATAACTTACTCAATTTCGAATACATGGACTTATTTTTGGATGGTTATTAAGGAAAAAAATGAATGGTTTATCTAGATTAAAAGATTAATTTTATGATAATGACATTGTGAAGTGAATTGAATTGATTTACATTTAAGTTTTTAAATGTTCTAATATTTTTGAGTGAATACTTCACCCATCATCAAGAGAATCACATGAAATTTTAATAAGATAGAAAAAATAAGCTTTAAAATAAAAAATATAATATGCGGTGGAAATATACTTTATAAAATAATATAAAAAACATCAAAATATTAAAAAAAATGAAATTTAATTAAAATAATCAAAGTAATAATATTATTTTAAAAAGGGGTTAGTTAGAGTTATAGAAATTTTATAACTATAAAAAGGGGAACAATGAACTTAGCTAAAATAAGGAAACATATGACTTATTAATTAAAAAATAATCCTCAAGGAAGGTCAAGTAATGATTAAGATAATAAATTAGGAATAATTAAAATAAAAGGGAAAAGGAAAACTTTGATAAATAGATAATGCAATGGATTAATAGTTAGCTAAATTGATAGACATATAAGAGATGAATAAGATAAAGGTATAAGACATGAAAGGATTTAAAAAATGAAAAGTTATATATTGAGAAGATAACCTTAACACTAAAGAATTTATAAATAGATAAAATAATAAACATATTTTAATATGAGAGAAAACATAAAGTAGAAAGAAATTAAATTTTTTATATAGATATAGGATTAATTGAGATTTGTCTATTTTTAGATAGATACATTTAATTACCTTTTGTTGTGGGAATTTTAGAAGTGACTAATAATGAGGTGTAAGAGAGCGAAAAGTGGTGTTGAAAGAGACCATTACAAAATTCAAGAACAACCGAGGATACCTCAATATGGAAAGAATAGGAAAGAATAATAGTAAATTGATTGATTCACCTTGTTTCTATTTGTTGGTAGATTGATCCATAGGATCATCTATAAATTCTTAAAGGTGTAACTAACTCCAATAGAATTAGGAAGGATTACTTCACTTTGATCACCTTAGGAATACCCAAGATATAAATTTTATTCCTCAACCTATGCACCAATCGACCTCCCAATTGACCTTTTATTGTCTCAAGAGTGACATCAATTGTTTCTATAAACTCTAGAGTTGGGAAGAAAAGTTTTCTCTAACAAATCCCACTCCCCCTCCCCTCACCCCCCTATCAATATATCTCTCAAGATATTTAGGAGGTGGAATTATCTTTGTACACCCACATGTAATTGTATCTTCTTGAGCCCAAGAATAGCCCATCATTTTGACAACATACTCATTTATCACGCAATAAACAAATTAAAGACATAAATTTATCATGTACCAATTGTATCAATAATGTGGATGAAGTTCCACATGCTTCATTTTTTTTTTATAACAAGGTCATCAACTACTTATATTTCACTTTTATTATCACAATACACTGTAGTCAACTCCTTAAGAATAAATCTAATATCACTTATTATGTTACAAATCCACACTACCCCTATGACAACATTAATTGCACCTTTATATTCATATGTTTTGGTTGATAAGGAAATAACAATTTTATTTGTACAAGAACACATTATGGGATTGGATCTGTTATCACTCCAAGAAACTCCTTAGGGTTGTAGGCTAAGAATGCTTGGTAACTTAAGAAAATTTAATAATCAAAGTATGAGTGGAATAATGGGATAACTGAGAAGGCTAAGAAAAGGACAACTTGTTATGCATCTAAATAAACCAGTGCTTTGAGAAACCAGATATCAGTTACAGTAGATAAAAAGGTGTGAAGAATATCATTCAAGATAACCAAGTACAAGAGATGTAGGGTCATACAAGACAGTAAAGAAACATCTAATTCATATTCATGAGCTATACCAGAAGATAACAGTTCTGAATAACTAAGATGAACAGAATTAAATAACAGAGTAGCGGAGTATATGAAAAGATTGATATATAATAACCAAAGAAGACTGTGATTCATATAACATAACAGAGTCAAAGTACATAGCCAAAGTATCCAGGATTGAACCCCTCTTCAGACTGAATCCCTAGGCTTTATAACCTTTACAAAGCAGTTTCAGATCCTAAAAAGATGGATCAATTATTCTAAAAACAGAAAGTAAAACAATATTTACAATAAAATAGGAAAAACCCTCAAGATGAGGTCAATCCATATCTAATGATCTCTAAGAGTAGTAGATTGCTGATGAAGTGCAGTTTAGCTTCCCAAGGCTATTTGATTTGGTCCTCCAAAGATAAAATTCGAATTTGGTGAAGTGTGCAAAATCCCTGATTTTCTGCCTTTGAAAAAGATGCCAAAATCGATTGAAACACCTCTTCTTTCCCTTATCCATCAAAAATAGCCATTGAATCAGACTTGATAATTCAACAACTGTCCATTTGAAGCGGTTTCAAACCATTCAAACTAAAAAAATCCCGATCTGGGCAAAAATTCGGTCATTCTGGCCATGACAAGATTTCACCAGCTAATTTACCCAAAAATCCGCTCCTTAGCTAGTGAAAAGCAGAGCTTTCACCAGCTAACTAGCAAAGTTCAAGATGAGTTAGCTGGTGAAAGCGTAGATTTTTTAAAATCAAATTTCTCAGTCATGGAGAGTCTGTTTTACATGCTTGAATAGTCGATCGACATCTAGAAATCCTAAGCTTTTCATTGGTGCTTTCAAATCGACATTTGGAGCTTGGGAAGGTAATCAAAAGTTCCCCGCAATATTAGGCATCATTTTTTCAAACAAATGACAGAATGAATTTGATCGCTAACATCTGGCTCCAACTGGGATGGAGACCTCCCTGCGAGGTTTCCAAGAACCTAGCAAAACTTGTGCCTTTAGTATTGGGCATGGAGTCATTCAGCCTTTACAATTTTATCATCTGCCTATTCTCCAAATTTTGTTGTTATCTTTCATAATCTTCTTTATCTGTAACATGTCTGCTTCAAACTCCCCTGGAAATGTTGTTTGCACATCAACATGGCATCTGTTGTGGCAATCTCTTTATTGAGAAGAGAGGTGTTGGACATAGGTAGGATGGTTAGATCTGTAACCATGGTTTGGAAATTCGAGAATAACTCCAACCTTGACATGAGAGCATTGCAGGTAGCTTGAGGTGTTTGACTTTTCATTTTCCAGCAGTTTCAGATAAACTAAGCTCCACGTCTGTACTACCATGGCCAACAATTTCATTAGCCGTAGAAACAACATTCTCCTCATCTTCTATAATTTCTTTTTCCACTACAACCTCTTCTTCATGCTCTTGCTGATCCTCTTCTGATTTCCTCTTGAGTTCTTGCTCAAGTTGATGCCATAAATAATCCTCACTTATATCTTCCTCAACTGAATGATCAATAATGGATTCTGAGGTAATTAGGTCCTCTTCTTCCTCTCCATCGAGTTCATGGTCTATATATTCTTCACCAGGGGTAGCAGAATATGAAAGATCTGATCCTCTGCCCCGTGTTGAATTTATATTTCCTTCCATACTAGATGATGATGAAGTTGCACTTTCCGTTGTTTTTATATCACTAGATTGCATAATAGAAGACTCGGCACCATCACTACGTTCACTCATGAGAGCCTTCGATTCACCTTCTGTTGGTGATGATGATGTTGTTGTAGATACTGTATGACGACGAGCACCCATGCATAACCATCCTGAAAGTCCAAGAGATGGCCTGGTGAAAACAAAAACTTGTGCCATAGTTTGTGCTTTGTAGTTGTAGCTTATGACTGCTTTCATCAATAATAAACTCTAAAGTTCCAACCTTTGCGTTTTTGCCATCATAAAACTTGGAAAAGATTTCTGCGATTTCACTCCTAGAAGCTACAACCCTTAGCCCCTCGGGCCTCTATCATTAATATTACAGAAGTGCTATCTTAAATAGAAAAATGTCACCAACAGATGATTCCTATCTACTAGGAAATTAAACTTAAAAATAATGCAAAAATATGAGACAACTAAAATATTTCGAGCCCTCTGTCTCCATCAAATCTTTCATTTACAACTAACTTCGTTTCCTCCTTAAATTTGCCGAGTCTTCTACCTGAAAATGTCTTCCTGAAAATCTGGAATATCTCATGATATCTCCAATCTGATAGCAGGTGTCTTTGAAGGCTGGAAATTAACTGTTTCTATTGATGCTCTGACACCTGTCTTCAATGCTGGAAACTTGTATTTTATATTTCCAAAAAGTCGCTCTTTGGTGGTGAAGTTCGAACCACTGTTTGCAATCAATCATGACCAAAAGTCTTAGTTGTTTCTGCTAAGAATGTGGATCTGGAATCTGGATTGATCTTTGATAATTATTGTTTCCAAGTGTTTAAGAAAGCAAAACCGAGCTTCGCTCTTCAAGTTGAAGGATTGAACCCCTCCTTCCCAATGTAAGCAGAAACCCTTGAACAACTGATTTCAGTTCTCATATTTTCTTTCTCCAGTTGGATTGGAAGGTATGCCAATAACTTTTTGGTGAAGCCTTGGATTATTGCTCCTGTTATCGGCCATCTCCCTTTGTCACGGGTGCAATCCAAATTCCACAGTGACAACAACAACTGTGGGATACCAGGAGAGGATTCTCCACATCTAAAGCATATTTCATGGGTCGAGCAGTCATATTCTGGTAATAATAAAAGAGAGAGGGGCCTTTGTAAAGTTGTGGTGTGTAGTCAAACGATGGAAATTTCGGCTCCTTTCATGTTCATTTACAACCTACAACTTACAGTTTGATGCTTGACAACTAACAACTCGAGCTTTGTGAACCATATGTTTGATTTATCAATGGGTCGATATCTTCTTTGCCCAAGAGCCTCAGTATTGCCTTTGCCTTCTTTCTTGTAATACATGGTGCTATGGCTTGTAAAAACCCAACCTCGATCGAAGAAATGTAGTCCACTTTTATAGATTTTGGTTGAGATAACATATATGATTGCATGCTTAGGTTGTGCTCTTTTAAAAAATGATGGGTACTGTACATTCAACCAAATTGCAGACGGTTTTAGTACAGTTATTCCATGTGGTTCAAGCATGGGATAGAGATTGTCAAATCGATAGAGACGAATATTTTCTTTACTGCGACACCACTGCTCTCGCCCACAATCTGGTCACCAGGGAAATCAATAGAAAAATATCCAAATAATTTCTTGCCATTAACAATATAAGAATTACTCTGATTTGGAAAAATGTCGCTTATGTGTGTACTGTTATCCAATCTTAAATCTGTCTGGCATAAGCCTTTCTGATCTTTTGTTAAATGCAAGTCACAGAACATTACAGTATTGGCCAGACTGTTATTGAGTGCCAGTTGATAAGCAGGTAAAGTTTGGTCAGGTAAAAGCCCCGACAATCCACCATAAGCTATGACCAAGGGTGCTTTTCCATTGAGAGTTTTCCACTTAAAAGGATTCTGAGCAGAAGTCCATTGCGAGAAGCAAATGAATACCACCAGCATTTCCATGAGTCACCTGCATACTCCTGCAAGCTCTGCGACCTGTAGTCTGCCTTGCTTATTCATGAACTCAATCAATGGAAAAAGATCTAGATGCTCATATTGCGAGCTTATTCTTCTGCATGTAATTCACAATATTTTCCACAATCAACGAAGGCTCTAAGAGAAAAAGCTACTCTCCACAATTCAATTCTCCTCACTACCTCTACTTTATCCCAGTCCCTGTTAAGATGTTTTCTTCAACCAAGTTGACTTCCCAACGGGCTCTGCATCTAAGTTTGAGACATCAATAGTGGAATTTGGAGTTGCATCCACATTTGACTTGTTGGTGAAAAAGAAAGTTGGCCTAATACTGATTATGCAGGGACCTGTCCCAATGTAACGAACTATATAGAGAGAATTTCCAGCATAGATTGGCTTGAAAAATGTTTGATCGCCAATAATCTGTGTGATATCTGAAATAGGAGAAACGTTCAATAGAGCTGCAGATCGTGGCATTACATTTTTTCCAAAAGGAGTTGAGGCAGCGATTATATGTGAATAAGAGCCCTTCTGTTGAACTAATCGGATTAAATTTTCCCAGGGTTCAGCCAATGGGTGTTCAAATTTCTCTGAATCTGCAATAAACACCTGAGAGATTGATGGATAACTCGAGGCTGACTGAGTAGCTGCAGCATGGATGGATGATCCAGATCCAGCCATTAAGCGTGAAAAGGGAGTCTCTTTGTCTAATTAAGAAAACTGAAAGTAATCTACCTTCTCAAAGAAAGAGCTTATTCTTCTATCAATCCCTACACTAACCAGTAGAGGCAGATTGATCAAGTAAAACTAAATTTCCAAAGAAGCCAAGAAAGTAATTGACTTGCTAATATCATGCTTGATCTTTTCCCAAAAGATAAAAGAAACCATAGATTATGGTAATGCAATTTGAAAAAATGACAAGACCGACCTTCATCTGACAAAAATATTTTTGGATTTATGCTACTCATAGACTCCAAATAGTCAACAAAAGGGTCATCAAATTCACAAAGAAATACCTCTTTGGACTGCTGATCCAATTGTAAATTGAAAAGATGTTGAAGGCTGGTTTTACTAATCTCACTGTTGAATGCAGGCTGCTTGAGATCTGGACCCTTCTGCTTATCATCTTTCAAGTCTTCATGTCTGCTACAATTTTCCTATGTCTGCAAATCTGAAAGTTGAGGGCTGCTCATAGTATTTTCCATAGATCTGAAATATGTTGATCTATTACTTTCTCCTGCTGATATATGCATTGGTTCTTTGACATCAATACATCCAAAAGAGACATGTTGATTTTGATCAATATTCATAACAACAAACACATTTGATATGATGTCAGATATGTCACTATTATCCTTCAACACCTCTTGTCCTACATGGTAAATGTCTTCTTCAACAAATAAAGCTTTATGAAACGAAGAAACTCTTCACAACATCCTTCAAAAAGATATTCAACTGGAAAATAATCTTTACAAAAGGAATTGAAGGATGAATGGAAATCTGTCAAAGAACTAACACTTGCATTTGGAAGAGACTGACACCATTCACGATAAATTCCCTCTAATGAGAAAAAGAAGAGTCGGATCTGAACATCCTCATGTACAATTTCAAGTTGATGAATAAAATCATGAAAATCCAACAAGTGTTCAGCTGGAACTTCCCATTCTTCTCCTCTAAATCTGGGAATGTTTCACTCCCATTCATCTCTGCTAGGCACTGGATTAGGGAAACCAACAATTTTTGAAAAATCACAGAACGCATACCTCTTAGCAAAGATCTGGTTCATGTCATACCAGTGAAGTCACCAACAGATTTCTGAACAATGGAGTCACCACTGAATTCGTCCTTCATGGAGTCGCCAGATAGATGATTACAACCAAATAATGTCCAGGCTTTGTCTATCATCAAAGATGGATCTATGTCATGTCCCAAGGAAGCTGAGCTTCGATCTCCTCTCCCCGACAACGGCGCCAATTTGTTATCACTCCAAGAAACTCCTTAGGGTTGTAGGCTAAGAATTCTTGGTAACTTAAGAAAATTTAATAATCAAAGTATGTGTGGAACAATGGGATAACTGAGAAGGCTAAGGAAAGGACAACTTGTTATGCATCTAAATAAGCCAGTGCTTTGAGAAACCAGATATCAGTTACAGTAGATAAAAAGGTGTGAAGAATACCATTCAAGATAACCAAGTACAAGAGATGTAGGGTCATACAAGACACTAAAGAAACATATAATTCATATTCATGAGCTATACCAGAAGATAACAGTTCTGAATAACTAAGTTGAACAGAATTAAATAACATAGTAGTGGAGTATATGAAAAGACTGATATATAATAACTAAAGAAGATTGTGATTCATATAACATAACAGAGTCAAAGTACATAGCCAAAGTATCCAGAATTGAACTCCTCTTCAAACTGAATCCCCTGGCTTTATAACCTTTACAAAGCAGTTTCAGATCCCAAAAAGATGAATCAATTATTCTAAAAACAGAAAGTAAAACAATATTTACAATAAAATAGGAAAAACCCTCAAGATGAGGTCAATCCATATCTAGTGATCTCTAAGAGTAGTAGATTGTTGATGAAGTGCATTTTAGCCTCCCAAGGCTGTTTGATTTGGTCCTCCAAAGATAAAATTTGAATTTGGTGAAGTGTGCAAAATCCCTAATTTTCTGCCTTTGAAAAAGATGCCAAAATCGATTGAAACACCTCTACTTTCCCTTATCCATCAAAAATAGCCATTGAATCAGACTTGATAATTCAACAACTGTCCATTTGAAGCGGTTTCAAGCCATTCAAACTAAAAAAATCCCGATCTGGGCAAAAATTCGGTCATTCTGGTCGTGACAGGCTTTCACCAGTTAATTTACCCAAAAATCCACTCCTTAGCTGGTGAAAAGCAGAGCTTTCACCAGCTAACTAGCAAAGTTCAAGACGAGTTAGTTGGCGAAAGCGCAGATTTTTTAAAATCAAATTTCTCAGTTGTGGAGAGTCTGTTTTACATGCTTGAATAGTCGATCGACATCTAGAAATCCTAAGCTTTCCATTGGTTCTTTCAAATCGGCATTTGGAGCTCGGGAAGGTAATCAAAAGTTCCACGCAAAATTAGGCATCATTTTTTCAAACAAATGTCAGAATGAATTTGATCGCTAACAGGATCCACAATGAAACACATAACCAAAAGTTGACTTCTTATCATCTCCATCACCGACACAATTAGAATTAGTATAATTGACTAGTTGGTTCACATTTTTCAATAATTCTTTATAACAATTTGATATGTACCCATGATATGATGAGAAATGCTCTTTATTTCCTTCAAGTTTCTCCCTTTTGTATCTTGTATGAATATGCATACCATGCTAATAACAAATGATATATTATGTCAACTTTGAGTCAAATAAATTAGACTACAAACAAGCTCCCTATAGAGAATAACATTTACTTTTGGAGAATCACACTTCTTAGTTAGCTTTACTTACGACTGATATGGAGTAGC
Organism: Picea engelmannii; assembly: GCA_009831015.1. NCBI lineage: Eukaryota > Viridiplantae > Streptophyta > Pinopsida > Pinales > Pinaceae > Picea > Picea engelmannii. The sequence continues at coordinate 195,717 of ML790966.1, forward strand.
ATGAGGCTCATAGTTGTCCATTTTGAATATATTCAGTAAATATAAAGATTACATAGGTTTAGAAATAAAGATATCATCATCCATCCATAAGAATTGGATTCTAATAAATAAATGGAATAGACAGAGGTTGGGCATTTCAAATGTATATATAATATTCTTATTCGAACCCAAAATCAGGTTAGGACTACCACAAATAATATCCAATTCATTGACACGATATACAAATATCAAAATATTATCATTCATATGTAAGACTTAAATACTGGGATTGGATTCACAACACTTATGATTCGCAACACTTAAAATCAAGATTGACAAAGAACAAATCATTTTCTCATATCACGTTGTGGGGGCTTGGTTCAAACCATATAAGTGTTTCCTCAGTCGACATAAAAAAATGCCATCCCTCTCAAAGCTTAAAGGTTGCTCAATAAAAATCTCCTTAGTGAGATCACTATGAAATAAAACATTATTGACATCTATTTAATGTACCTCCCATCCAAAGTGAGTAGTAAGTTAAACAATAACCAAAATAAAATTTATCTTTGTGACAAGAGCAAGGTCTTAGTGTAGTAATTAAATTTTTTCCATGAAAACCATTTTGATACCAAGTCAACCTCATTTCTCTAAAAAAAAACTTATAATGTGAATTAAGTATTGTAGACCCACCAAAATTTAACTAAATTATTTCCATGTGGTTGGGGAACCAATTTCCAAGTCCTATTTTTCATCATTGAATTTTAATATTCATCTATAGAATTCTCCCATTTAAGTTGATCACGTGAATTTGGAATTGATCCCAATCTCTAATTTCAAAACCTTTTGAGGTCTCCAACTAAGGGATTCCTTCTAATCCATTTCTCAAGAGGATTCATATCCCACACAACATTAATTGGAACCATATTTAGAAGATAATTGGAGTAGTAGACAGCCTCACCTATTAATATAGTTGGCACACATTTGGCCTAAATAAAAAACCTTACCATTTCAACCAAATTTCTATTCTTCCTTCTAGGAACACCATTATTGTTAGGTGCATGTGGAGGTAACTTATTAAAAAATATTCAAAACATGTGCATTCATGGAGTTATAAAAATTACCCCAATTTTTAGAATTTACCACATCCTCCTCTTATTTATCTAGTCCTTGGTGGGAGTATGTTTATGATTATTAATAACCCCTTGTATACAATTTACCTCTTCATTAAATAGATTTATGTAAATCACTAAAATTTTGTGATCCCATATAATTTTAAAGCCCCTAACCCAATTATTTACCAATATACCAAAGAATATTTTGAGAAAATTAAATACCCCCTAGATGTGATCATGTAGTATATATCATACTTATATATTCATAATTGTTTCCACACCACACACACTCAAACCCCCACCCCCATGTTCTTAGGTGTCTAAGGTATATATCTCTACCAAGAGATATCATTATGTGTCAAGTAGCTCTCAAATGCCTTGCTTGCATATTCTCCTCCATTTTAAGTTATTGGAAATTTCATAAGTTGACCACATTGGTTTTGTGTCAATGCTTATACCTTGAACTTTTTAAAGACATGTTTCATATTATTCAAAAAATATACCTAATTATAGCTATAAAAATCATTTGTGAAGGTCAAAACATTTTTTTCACCTAGTAATGATGATTGGTTCATTATACAAAAGTCACATTGATAATTCTAAGCTAAATTATTTCTCTCCAATAATTGTATGTCTCAAATGTATCCTACTGATGATTTGGAATCACACACCATTCACATACACCATTAGGAGGAAATATCTTCGGGATTCCATTAACCATATTAAACTTGGCCATCAATTTCGTAGTTTGGAGAATCATATGTGCAATCCTCTCATGCCAAATTATGATCTAGTCGTTGGTACTAACTATGATCATAGATGATTTTGGATCCTTCATGGAAAATAACATATGTTGTAATCTCCATATTTGGTGTCAAGGAAATTGTTAGCAATAAAATAATAGTCATTGAAATATCCTTCAAAACAAACTTATTAGGCTAGAACTGAACCTTCTTTCCAAAGTAGATTAGTTGGGGAACATACAACAAATTGGCACTCAAACTTGGTACACGATACACATTAGTGATCGCACCATTCTAGAATTTATTGCTAACACAAACATGAACCTTAAGTGAATAATCGTCTACAAACAATATATCTTCTTTTATATCCCAACTCAATGGAAAAAATAGAGAAACATCCTTAGGAATGGCCATATGATGCGTACAACTAGAATTGACTATCTACTCAATTTTTAGAAGTGTGAGCATGCAATGCTTGGTAAGTACTAATAGAGAGTATATATTTATATTCCTTAAATTTTGAAATTCAATGTTGTATGTCTATTATTCAGTTAGTCAACATCCCATATTCAATAATTTTGACATTTTCCTCAAGATCATTGGTCTTCTTCCAAGTAATCTTCTCAATGTTGGATCATGTTGTCATTGATGCCAATGGTTTGATTGATTGATGTCAAA
>ML790966.1:236468-247870 GCA_009831015.1 Picea engelmannii
AGAGCCCTAACCTCATCATCAAAGTCCACTTTTACAGAACTTAGTTGATTAGTAACCGTATTAAATTCATTTAAATGATCTACAATAGACCCACCTTCTGACATCTTCATATTAAATAATATCTTCATTAGAAATACCTTATTTGACGCCGAGGGTTTTTCATACAATTTGGTCAACGCATCCATCAAACCCTTCGTTGTCTTTTCTTTCGAAATATTGAAAGCCACCGACGCTGCCAGGCTCAGCCGTATCGTTCCTAGAGCCTTTCTATCAAGAATCTCCCATTCTTCGTCCTTCATGGCTGCCGGCTTCTTTGTTACTCCGCTCAATGGTAGGAATAGATCCTTCTGATATAAATAGTCTTCCATCTGCATCTTCCATAACTGGTAGTTTTGGCCGTTAAATTTCTCGACCCTAAACTTTCCATCTTCCGACATTGCTCCCACTCGAACCAGGAACCCTCTTTTCCTGCGCGTTAACCTGGATCTGATACCAGTTGTTAGAAAAACAGGACCGCGGAGAAATAAAATAAAACAAATGAATAAACAAAACACAGAAGACACAAAATACAAGAGAGACATAGATTTACGTGGTTCACCCAGTGTGGGCTACGTCCACCAGAGAAATTGCCAGGTCCTTCCTTTATTATTATCCAACAAATGAAGGAATACAACCTACAGCAAAACCCGCTGTAACTTCCTCTTCTTTCTCTCACAGTCTCCTCTCTCAGAATACAATATTCACCATCATCCATAGCCGCAATACATTTCCCTCATAAAAGAGGGTTTCCTTTTAGGGCAAAAAACCCTAACATAATCTCTACCATTAGATTTCTGATCTTATAATGAATGGTCTAGATTTACAATGAAATTACAATATACTTTTACAAGACAATTTTTGCTTCGGGGGCTTCGCCCCCGAACCCCCTCTCTGCACTCCCCCGCGTGGAAGAGTGTACATACTTCTGGGGTGTAAATACTTCATGGGGTATAAAAAAAGCTGAAAGCAAGGACCTATGAATCAGGAAGATAATCAGGCTCCACAACCAACATATCTCTCTCTGTAGATTTCATATGTGACAATGATGTTGAATGTTCTATTGCTTACTTTCCTGCATTATTGTGATTGTCATTAAGTGCTCTTCAAAGAATTTAAAATAAGCATAATTGTTTAAGCACAGTAACAACTGATTCACATCCCCCTCTCAGTTGTCCATCAATTGGTATCAGAGCGGGCCCCTTTTATCTAAGGGTAGATCCTAGAGATTAAACATGTCAAGCCATGAAGGAAATTCAACCAATAAGGCCCCTATGTTCAATGGAACAAAATTTACCTTCTGGAAAGTTAGAATGAGAACTTACATAATGGCTTTAGGTGCAGATGTCTGGGATGTGGTAGATATTGGTTATGTAAAGCCAGTTGTACTAGATAATAAGGATGACAAGCTAGAATTTAGCTTCAACACTAAGGCTATTAATGCTATCTTCAGTGGGCTTGCAGAAGTAGAATTTGTAAAAGTTATGCACCTAGGAACAGCCAAAGAAATGTGGGACAAACTCATTAGCAATTATGAAGGTAATGAGAAGGTAAAGGATGCCAAGATTCAAATCTACAGAGTACATTTTGAACAGCTGAAGATGAAAGACGATGAAACTGTTGGAAAATACTTTTTGAGAGTTGAAGAAATGGTAAATGCAATGAAAGCACTTGGTGGAAAAATTGAGTAACCTTCATTAGTTCAGAAAATTTTGAGATCTCTACCAGATAGGTTCAACCCGAAGGTTTCTGCTATAGAAGAACTTAATGATCTAAAAACCTTGGAGTTTGATCAACTTCTAGGAACATTGACTGCATATGAAGTGAGAATAGTTAAAGATAAACCCACCTCCAGAGAAGCATCATTTAAAGAAGACAAGAATGAGGATTCTGAGCCTGATGAAATTGAAGTAAAATTTGTGAAGAGATTGAAGAAGGGATCAAGCAAATACAAAGGTAAATTGCCTTTCAAATGTTTCAACTGTGGTAAGATAGGTCATTTTGAAAATAAATGTCCTCACAAGGAAAGGATCAGACATGTGATGATGAGGAGAAGAAAAAACGCATAAATTTCTTTAAAGAGAATAATTTTAAGAAGAAAAGTCTTTGTGTAAACAATGATGATGATCCTTCAGATGATGAAGACAATGAATCCTCTATTGAAGATAAACTAAATGACTTCATGCTTATGGACAAAGAGGATTATGATAATAAAAGCACAGGAAGTGAGGCTAATGAAGAAGAAGTTGTGGTTGATATGGAAGGAGAACTGATTAGTGCACTGGAAGAGATTGACAAACTCAGAATTAAGAACAGAAAGCAAAAATAATTGTTGATATAGTTCGTGAAAGACAGTAAATAGCCTGATGAAGACTTTGCCCTGCTAAAAGTAGAATTAGAAGAGGCAAAGAAAATCGAGGACATTCTGAAACAACAGTTATCAGAAAGGAAGGCAAGATGTAAAGCACTAAAAGAAGAAGTAGTGAAAACTAGGAAAGAGTTGGAGAAGTTTCAAGCCTTGTATCATCAGAATATGTCAAGTATCAAAGCCTCGGAAGGATTAGCCACCATTCTGAATCAAAAAATAAATCCAAAGATGAAAAATGGTCTGGGTTATGAAGAGGGATAAAGTAGTGGTAAGCCAAGAAATGAAGAGCCCATCAAGTTTGTCAAATACAAATCTACAACCAATGACAACAACAAACCTGCAGAAACAAAGGAAGACAATCAGCCGCCCAAGACAAGTAAAGAAAAAGGTGTCAGAACTGAATCTATAGAACAAAGAAATAATGCGCTCCCTGCTGAAAGACGTCATCAGCATGGAAGAAATCGATTTTCTCAAAGAAGACAACCATTTTCCAGGTACAAATAATTTTTCTATGGCTATTGTTTCTACTGTTCTAACTTTGGTCACAAAGCTGTAAATTGTTCCTTAAGACTTAGACATGAGTAATTAATATTTCAAAGGAATAAATACTTGCCACAACAAAGAATGATATAGCCAAGTAACAAACCTTCACAGATTGAAAATTGCCAAATTAAGTCTAAAGACATGCAACTAAGGAGGACAAGAAATAATCAATAGTTAATGAGTAGACAACGCTGCAATAATAACTTTGACCTATTGAACAATGAGATTGAATGCTACATCTGTCATAACTATGGACATAAATCTGTTGACTGTCGATTAAGGAACTATGAACCAGATTTGAATTCCCCTGTTGAAAATGTCAAGGTTTGGAAGAAGAAAGAAAGTGACAAGTGTGGATTAGTGTTGTCATCTCAAAGAAAAATGAACCCTTGGTATATAGATAGTGGATGCTCCAAACATATGATAGGAGACAAAGGTAAGTTTCTATCTCTAAGTGAAAGCAAATCAGGAAAAATAACCTTTGGAAATGATGCTCCAGGTAAAATAAAGGGTAAAGGGATGGTGAGTTTAAGTAATGGAAAAGGAAAAGCCCAAGATGTTATACTTGTATATGGGCTGAAACATAATCTTCTTAGTGTAAGTCAAATGTGTGACAGAGGATGTGAAGTGGTGTTCACGTCCAAGGACTGCAAAATAAAGTCTGTAAACTTGGGACAAGTGGTGACTAAAGGCATAAGGACAGAAAATAACGTATATGTGCTGAAAGAAAATAGAGAAGAGTGTCATCTAAGAAAACATATATGTAATGACAAAAAATATATATGCAAACATATATGTAATGAAGAGTGGTGGCTAAAGGCATAAGGACAGAAAATAACATATATGTGATGAAAGTTGGTTATGGAATAGGAGACTTGGACATCTAAACTTTGACCACCTATTCAAAGTCAAAAATCTCAAGGCAGTAAAAGATCTTCCGAGAATATCAAAGCCCCAAGATTCAATGTGTAAACCCTGCCAAGTAGGAAAGCTAACCAGGACACAGTTTAAGTCTAAGAGATTTACTTCAACAAAGAAACCACTCCAACTAGTTCATATGGATTTATGTGGACCATCAAGACAGGAAGGCACAGGGAAAGAAAACTACTTCATGTTGATTATTGATGATTACTCCAGACTTACCTAGGTTGCCTTTCTCAAGGAAAAAGATGAATAATTTGAGAAGTTTAAAATATTTAAGGCTTTAATTGAGACTCAAATAGGCAAGAGGTTAAAGCCAGTAAGATCAGACCGAGGAGGAGATTTTATCTCAACTGATTTCAAGGAATTATGTGATAAGCATGGGATCAAGAGAGAATAAACAATCCCAAGAACTCCACAACAAAATGGAGTAGTTGAGAGGCAAAACAGAACAGTGCAGGAAATGGCCAGGTCAATGATGAATGAGAAGAACATTGGTCAAACATACTGGGTAGAAGCAATACACATTCTTAACAAAGCCCACATCAGACCACAAAGTTACAAGAGACCTTATGAACTATGGTATGGGAGACCTACCTCAATCGAACACTTCAAAGTCTTTGGGAGTAAATGTTACATAAAGAATAATGATGAGAACCTTGGAAAATATGATGACAGGGTTGATGAAGGTATATTCTTAGGGTACACTACAAACAATAAAGGTTACAGATGCTATAATAAGAGACTGCATAAAATGGTTGACTGTATTGACATAAAAGTTGATGAAGGAATCCCAGTAAGAGAGGTGTACAGTAATGAGTCTTCTACAGAGGACACAACCAAAGATGAAAATGAACAGGTCCAAGAATCAGAAAATGAAGACTCTGAATCAGAAGAAGTCACAGATACTCAGACAGACTCAAATCAGCAGACAACTTCAAATTCCTCCTCTATAATCACTCAAAAGAATCATCCTACAAGTCAGATCATTGGTGAAAAAGACAAAGGTGTACAAACTAGGAGAAAGATAATCAACAACACTGAACAATCACATATAGCTTTCATATCCATGCTGGAACCCAAGAATTTTAATGAAGCTAGCAAAGATGACCATTGGGTTAAAGAAATGAATGATGAACTTGATCATATTGAGAAAAACAATATGTGGGAGATGGTTTATAGACCTGAAGGTAAAAATATCATTGGTTCCAAATGGATCTTTAAGAATAAGTTGAATGAGCAAGGACAAGTTGTCAGGAACAAAGCAAGATTGGTTTGTAAAGGCTATGCTCAAATAGAAGGACTGGATTTTGATGAAACTTTTGTGCCTGTAGCAAGATTATAAGCTATTAGAATATTTCTTGCCTATGCTTGTCATAAAAGGTTTAAAGTCTATCAAATGGATGTCAAGTCAGCTTTTCTAAATGGATATTTAAATGAAGAAGTCTATATGGAAGAACCAGAGGGTTTCGAACTGTCTGATAACCGTGACTTAGTATGCAATCTAAAGAAAGTTTTATATGGGTTAAAACAAGCCCCTCGTGCCTGGTATTATAGACTGGATACATATCTCAAAGACAAAGGGTTCAAGAGAGGAACAATAGACAACAATCTATATATCAAAACAGAGGGTAATGATTTGCTCATTGTGTTGGTCTATGTAGATGACATCATGTTCGGATGTAATAAGGATCCATTGGTACAATGGTTTGATTCTACCATGGAGGCTGAGTTTGAAATGTCTATGATAGGTGAACTGTCATTTTTATTGGTCTACAAATTACTCAGAGGTTTGAAGGGATATTCATTTCTCAAGAAAAATATCTAAGAGAAATGTTGAAAAGGTTTCAAATGGAAGATTCTAAACCTGTGGGCACACCTATGGTTACTGGATGCAAATTAAGAAATGATGATGACTCACCTAATGTTGATCAAAGTTCGTATAGGTCAATGATAGGCAGCCTGTTGTACATCACAACATCTCGCCTAGACATAATGCATGTTGTTGGAATGGTAGGAAGATATCAGTCTGCACCTAAACAGATTCATTTGCTAGTTGTCAAAAGGATATTCAGGTATTTGAAAGAAACAATGACTTATGGTCTGTGGTATCCCAGAAATCAAAATTTTCAGTTAACTGCTTATTCAGATGCAGATTGGGCAAACTGTGTTGATGAGAGAAAAAGCACCAGTGGAGGAGCATTCTTCCTGGGTGACTCATTAGTAGCATGGCTTAGTAAAAGGCAAAGTTCCATTTCTTTATTAACTACAGAGGCAGAGTACATTGTTGTTGCTACCTATTGCACTCAGGTTTTATGGATTATTTATACACTTGTAGACTTAGAGGTAAAATATGTTGCACCGATCCCAATTCATTGTGATAACACTAGTGCCATCAGTGTGTCCAAGAATCCTGTATTCCACTCCAAGACCAAGCATATTCCCATAAAATACCATTTTCTGAGAGAGAGGGTCACCAATCATATTATTCAGGTCCATTACATTCCAAACATAGAACAAATTGCAGACATCTTTACTAAACCCCTAGCCAAGACACCATTTGAATACCTCCGACAGAAGTTGGGTGTCATCCCATCTCACACCTAAGAGAGTCCATCCTGTTAGGGAGAGTTTTGTATTGATTGAATATCTGATACCTCCTAAAAATACTGCAACAGCTCAGGGGGAGCATGTTTTCTTTGACATTGATGTCAAAGGGGGAGAAAAGGAGTGTTCCGGACTGGATGCTACAATTGGAGGTCCAAATAGATTAGCACAGTCATTAAGGGTTGAGGAGTGGTCCGGACCGGATGCTATAGTTGGAGGTCAAAATAGATTAGCACAGTCATTCAGAGTTTCCATCAATGCCAAAGGGGGAGATTGTTGTGATTATCATTGATGGCAGGTGTGATTGTCATTGATGGCAAGATCAGAGTATGAAACGATGGAAAAACAGGGACAACGAAAGCCCAGGAGGAGAAGCGACAACGATCTTTGGATCCCATTGAGAATTCCCGATGAACGTCAGATATGAGCCCGAGGTCTGACCGGCGTTGGATCCAGGAGAACCTACACGTTCTTTAAAGAGCAAGGTGAAGCGGGGTTACAAAATCTCGAAGGCAGGAGGACAGTTTCGGATACCGAGAGTTGGAAGAGTCAAGAATCTTCGTCATCAGGAGTCTCGGAATCGTGAAATGTGAAACCTCAAAAACTTGAAACCTGAAATAGGCACACCAACAAAGAGCTTCGCATACCGGGAAATAACTCCATTTCAGAGTCCCGAATACCGGGAGTTGAAGTGTCGAAACACTTCACCACAGAAGTGTCGAAATGCTGAATCACCGAAATGTGAAACAACGAAATACCAGATCTTTGATCCAACTCCATTTTGGAACTTTGGATACTGGGAGTTAGAGGAATTAAGCACCAAGACTCTTCAACACAGGAGTCCCGAAACAACAAAATGAGAAATGTCGAAATGTCGTTGATCCGACTCCATTTCGGAGTTTCGGATACCGAGACTTGGAGTTGTCAAGAACTCTCACATCAAGAATGTCGAAATCGCAATATGCGAAATCACAAAGAGATCTAGACCGTCGAATCATCAAGAGTGTGGACCATTGATCCGACTCCATTTCATAGGTTCGGATACTAGGAGTTGGAAGAGTCAAGAGTTGAGACTCTTCATCACAGGAGTCCCAAAATTTCGAAATGCAAAATGCCTAAATGCGAAATGTGAAAATATCTTTTTGGTATAGGCCTTGGTCACCGCCAGTGGTCACATTGTCAAAGAGCTATAGAGAAGAGCACGAAGAGACAAGCTCCATTTCAGAGTTTGAGACATGGATAATCGAGACTCTTCACCAAAAGAATGCCAAAATTCTAAAATTCCAAAATGCGAAATAAACGCAAGATCCTACGGATCTAATCCAACGGTGCAGGTGAATTTAAGTATGATCGGAGGGTTATTGTTGCACTTCCGAGTATAACTGCTAGAAACAACTGATGTCTTCTACCAGAGGAATGAAACAAGCCTCAGTGTGATCACTAGAGAATATGAAGAGGCTCGAGGCATCTTCCAGTGTAATGAAGACTATTCTTAGAGGTGATTGACAGATGGAAGAGTGTTGAAGCCTGTAACTGAAACAGAGAGGATCAACTCGAATTTGATGGAGAAGATGAAGAGTCTCAACTGCCAGATAGGCGAAGGAATCTCAGCATAACACCCAGTGATGATGGACGCATGGGTTTAACTGCCAGAGAAGTTGAAGAGTTGCTATGATGATCAGGTAGAGCACTCGACATGGAGAGAGCATGCAGAAGCATGGCGAGATAGCATGTAGAAGGTGCACAGAGAATATAAGTATGCAGAACAAAGAAGAGATGCGTTGATGTTGTTGAGGGGGATTTAGGAGTGTAGAAGGAGGAGTGTGGAGCATCTGAAATACAGAGAAGAGGAATGGTGCATCGAATGCATATGGTGCATAGAGTAGAAAAGGAAGAAGCACAGAAAACGCAAGGCATGTGTGCAACAAGACAATGAGACACTAAAGGAAGGTTGAGGTGCTCTTGTAGAGAAAAACAGAAGATCAAAAATCGCAAGAAGATGCAGATAGAGAGACACTGATACAGGAGAATAGAGTTGTTGGTAAATATGTAACAAACAGCGAATAGGCAGTGTATACTTGTCATTGATGGCGAGTACAGTTGGGGTTGTGGAGAAGAGTCAGTGACCGTTGCATCCCATTCAAATTTCCCGAAAGAACGAAGGTCGTCAGATCTGAATGAAGACAATGAAGAGGAGGACAGAGCCCATTCATTAGATCCAAGCGCAAGACCCGACCATCGTCGAATCAAGGATAACCTGCACGCCCTTTAAAGTACAAGGAGAAGTGGGAGTAATTGTGATGTGCAAAATCGCGATCTAATCTGATCCGTCGAGATCTATGTTGATCTGAACCGTTGATTTAACTCCTTATCGGAGTTTCGTGAATCGGGATTTTGAAATGTCCAATTCACTTGACAATGAGAACCCCGAAATCGTGATATGCGATTTCGCGATTTAATCGCAGCCGTTAAAGGAAGAATGAGCTCTGGACCGTTGATTTCCTTCATCGGAGAATCGAGGATCGGAGGATTGGGAATTTCGTAGGCATGTGCATGGTGACATCAAAAATGTCGAAACCCCGATGAGAGGTTTGACTGAGGTCATGTGTTGACAGTCATATGGGCCAAGGCCTATAGCCAGCAGGGCTAGCACGTGGAAAGGGGCGCATCGGCATCGGGGATCAGAACTTTGAAGTGACAAAGTCACTTGACATCAGGAGTGTCGATTTCGCGATATGCGAAATCACGATGTAATCTGAGCCGTCAGATCAGGCTTTGATCTAGACCGTTGATTCTAGACCGTGTCGGAGTTTCGAGGATCGCAACATGGAATGGCAAGTGAACAAATTCAATGAGACTTACGAAATCGTGATATGTGATATTGCAATTCAATCGCGACCGTTGAGACAAGATCTGACCTGGACCGTTGATCTAATCTCTATTACGAATTCGCGATATGTGAAATCGTGAAATCCCCTTTCGCATAAAACTGTGGTCACAGCTCTTGGTCACGGGAAGAGAAGGAGTCAACCCATATAAGCTCCATTTCGGATTTTCGGAGATCGTGATGTAAGTGTTGAGAAACTTGGGCAAAGGAATGTCGAAATGACGAAACCTGATTTAAAGGCAAAACATGATAAAGATCATCCAATGGCGCGGATAAGGTTTGAATGTGATTGGAGGGTTACTTTTCTTCCACACACACTTAACACTTTCAGTTACAAATTCGTTAGTAAAACGGACTCATGATCGCACATTAGTTGTCGATCAGTTGGCGTTTCGGTTGGCTGGACAATTGTCGTCATTTTGCCCAAGGAGTTGGGAAGTTGAAACGTTGTGCCTGTGTGTATAAAAGAAGAGGAAACAGACTGTGTCAAGTTAGCTGTTCTTAGGATGAACTGAGTGATACAGTAAGGAAGAATACAAAAGAGGATGCATGGTAGGAAAGGATGCATATGTGAAGAGTGAAATGGAACGCAGAGAAGAATAGCAGAGGAAGATAAAACGAAGAGTAGAATAGCAGAACAGATCAGACTTACAGAACAGAGAAAGGAAGGTAAGAATTGATTTATCTGAAAAATTGTCTATTTATTCATTATTTTAATATTCAAGGGAGGTTGGGAGGTGCTCAGGAGGACTGTTGTCCTCAGAGGTTCAAGTGGGAGCTTGAACACAGGAAGTTGTTGCTTCCATCTGGTTGCAGCCAGAGAAACCAGGGTGGCACGGTGGTGCTAGGGAGAACAAGTGTTCTCTGTTATACAGGTTGGAGCCTGTGTAACTGGAAGTTGGTGCTTCCATCCAGTTGGTGCTGGAACTTTTAGGAAGTTGGTGCTTCCATCCAGTTGCTGCTGGAATATTCAGGGAGTTGGTGCTTCCTTCTAGTGGGTGCTAGAGAAACCAGAGAGTTGGTGCTCTCAAACAAGTTGCAGTTTGTAAAATAGAGGTAGCAGGCTCACATTGAGTTGGTTCTCAATTGTAGATGGTGTACAGAACTGAAAAGACTGCCTATCATTTCGAAGAAGAAGAGGTTTTCTCCCTTTATGGGTTTCCTCCTGAAAATCTGTTTTTGTGTATACTTTATGTGTGACTGATGTTCTTTATTTTTACTGTCCATATACTGTATATTGTTGATGATCACTTGAAGAAAGATTAATAAGTTTTTAAAAGGAATAAAATTGTCTAAGCTCATAAACAAATGATTCACCCCCCCCTCTCAATTGTTTTTAGTATTTCCAACAATTGGTATCAGAGCGGGTTCCTTTTATTTAAAGGTAGATCTGTAAGCTTAAACATGACAAGTCATGAAGGGACCTCAGCCTCTAAGCCCCCTCTGTTTGATGGAACAAATTTTTCCTTCTGGAAGATTAGAATGAGAACATACTTAATGGCCTTGGGTGTTGATGTTTGGGATGTAGTAGAGACTGGATATACAAAGCTTGTTTTGCTAGCCAACAAGGATGATAAGTTAGAGTTTAGTTTTAATGCTAAGGGGATGAATGCTATCTTGAATGGACTTGCTGAAGCTGAGTTTGTAAAGGTGATGCATCTTGATACTGCCAAAGCAATGTGGGATAAACTTATTAACAGTTATGAAGGAAATGAGAAAGTAAAAGAGGCCAAACTTCAAACATACAGATTGAAATTTGAACAACTAAAGATGAATGAAGATGAAGCAATTAGAAAGTATTTTTTAAGAGTTGAAGAACTTGTAAATTCCATGAAGGGTCTAGGTGAGACGACTGATGACTCACTCTTAGTTCATAAGATTTTAAGATCTCTGCCTAATAAATTTAATCCAAAAGTCTTTGCAATTGAAGAATTGAATGATCTTAAAACTCTGTCCATTGATCAAATTCTAGGAACTCTAACTGCATATGAAATGAGAATTAACAAAGATAAATCCAGTACTAGAGAAGCATCTTTTAAA
>ML790966.1:300317-311646 GCA_009831015.1 Picea engelmannii
TTTTTGGTGCTTTCGGAACACCGTTTTTTAACGGTCTAGGTTACGGAAAGGTTCATTTTAAAAGAAGGCGACTCAACTTTAAACAACTCCCGCAAGGAATAAGGAGACCGACTCAACCTCCTTCGGTGACGTGGATATTCCGATTTTCGTCCTAAACACCAATCAAAGCCGCAAAACCCTTATGACTCCTTCCGGGCCATGGGCAGCGGATATATGTCTAGAAGACAAAGACTCTTCCCCCGCTCAGTCCACTCATTAATCTCTTGCCCCGACGGTGCTGTTAACCCTCACCCCGACTTGGTCAATATTCACAGCCTACAAATTTTCTTGGGTACCATTGTTCCTCTGCAACTGATCTGAACAAGATTTCGAGTTAAATTGATTTTTACATATTCCGTATATCCTTTATCTGAGTCATATATTTTCAATAATCATGGCAGCTGCAGCAGTAAATAATAGATCGCTCTCTATGAATTTGTTCTTCTTGTTTGCCATTTCGTTTATCACAGTTCTTGCTACGGCCAGGCCCCGTGTTTTTTGTGGCATCTGCAATGGGGGCGGCAGGGTGAGACATCGTGGCTAGAAACAGATGCGATCCTCGCAAGCAACCTTCAACCAATTCCCAGAACCAATGGGCAGCACCTCAGCCCGAGAAAAATACAAGCAATCCAAGTGACCCACATGCTGATCAATCAATGACAGATAAGCATGATGCGCCCTACTGCCCGGAAACGCACCGAACAGGAACCTAGATTACGAAAAATAATGAAACCCCGAGTTATGAAATCATATCCTCAGAAATTTGTGAAACCATCCAATATATGCAGGACCACAACATAATCTACAAATTCATGGGACTCTGGCGTTTGGAAAAAGCCTTGATCCTTGATCTGGTGGATCTAGACTGGATGGAAACCAAAAGGAGAAGTAGAGATAAACTGGGTTCAAAAGTTTTTTTTACTGTTGTATTCAACAATGTGGAGGACCGAGAGAGGATATTTGAAAATGGTCCATATTTCTTCAATGACTTGAGAAATTTAGCCTAGCCAAATAAGACTTCAATGCTGCCTGTGTATGGATATGCCTATACTCCCTACTGCACGAATATTGGGATCCTGAAATCTTGGAGGGCATTGGAAACACCCTTGAATCCTTTGTCAAAATTGTTGAGGCAACAAAGCCGGGAAATACACATCATATGTCTGCATATGTGTCTATCTTACTGTGTCAAAACCACTTTCGGCTTCAATCTACTTAAGTTTCAGAGACTCAGACTAGATTCAGATAATTGACTATGAGCATATCCACTTTTGTTGTCAAAAATGGTATGTCCATGATAATCTTTTTAGGAGCTGTCCCCTGAATTCCCCTCCAAATCTGTTTAAAAATTATCCTACAAAGGATGAGGAGGGATTCGAGAAATTCACCCACGAAAGGAAAACCCTCAGGAAAATGCCTCCACCACCAAATCCAAAATGCCACAAGATCCGCAGTAGCTTCGAAACACTTTCTTCATCTTAGATCTACAACACGCAAAAAAATCTGCGCAACGCAGTTACAAATATTATGCGCCACGAAACTTTGTGACTAAACTCACAGGACTTAAGGCTCACTGGCCAAACTCCTCAATATATTGTGCGTTTTGATAAAACATTTAATGAAATAATCTTTTGACATAAAAACAACACAACATAATTTCTCAAAACACAAAATACTTGATATATATTAAGAAATCCGGCACTGCGCGTTGTTACAGATTACAATACTGAGAAAAGCTTCATCTCCAACAACTTCTACAACTATTTCTGCAACTTACAAAACACAATGAGCTTGTGGTCTTAGACTTCTTCGACTACTTTCAATTGATGTTTCTCTATTGACTATGTTCTCTCTGTTCTATGTATCTCGACTACCTATAGACTCAGACTTATAAAGATGAAGATTGTAACTTCCTATAGAAGTAAAATTGACTCAACAATTAATACAACAATAAATTCGAGTGACTTCTATCTACTTAACTGGACTCGTGAAAGATAAAGATTGACTTCATTAAATAACTCCCCTACTTGCCGAATGACAAAACTGAGTTTGAGTAAGCGTAGAGCTCATGAACTAAAAACTTGCAGACTGACAAATCGATAGAGACGTGAAGCTCACCGACTTGTAATTACTATTTCCAACACACCCGCTTAATTATAAGTAGGTGAGATTATAAAATTTTACATCAAAAATTTGAATTGGCATATTCTGTCAAATATATGTTACTGCGCAGACTCCCAAACTACTACGCAGATGCTGAAATGCATTTATTTCCAAAGATTTTGTAAATATGTCTGCAAATTGTTTTTTAGACCTGCAAAATTCTAAACATATCTCTTTTTTATTCACCAATTCTCTGATAAAATGATACCTTGTATCAATTTGTTTGGTTTTCTTGTGAAACACATGATTCTTTGACAACATAATGGTTGAATTGTTGTCACAAAATACTATAGTTGGCTTATGTTGTTCCTGCAACAAATATTTTAACATTCTTCTCATCCAAACTACTTGACAAGTTCTGCTTGTCGCTGCAACGTACTTAGCTTCCACTGAAGAAAGAGTTACTATGGGTTGCTTCCTTGATGCCCATGATACTATACATGTTTCAAAATGAAATGTGTACCATGAGGTACTTTTCCTGTCATCCATGCTACCTCCACAATCACTATCACTATATCCAATAAGTATGAAGTCTTCTGAAGTAGAATACATAATGCCAAAATCTTTTGTTCCATTCACATATCTCATAATTCTCTTTCCTGCTTTCCAATGTGATTCTTTTGGAGTTTTCATGAACCTTGAAATTAGGCTCACTCCATACATGATATTAGGCCTTGTTGTTGTTAGATACATAAGACTTCCTACCATTCTTTTAAACAGTGTGGGATTCACCTTGGACCCTTCATATTCCTTGCTTAACTTCAATCCTATTATTACAGGTGTTGGCGTTGCTTTGGAATTTATCATGTTGAATCTTTTCAAAATTTCATGCGCATACTTAGATTGTGAAATAAATATAGCATCTTTGGACCGGTGAACTTCAATACCTAGAAAATATCTCATAAGCCCCAAATCAGTTATTTCAAATTCATCCTTCATGACTGACTTAAATTCTTCGATGCCAAAATCACTTGTAAAAATCAAATCATCTACATATAAGCAAACACTTAACATATTACCTGGCTGATTTTTTTTTTATGTAAAGTGTTGGATCACATTCACTTCTTTGAAATTCATTCTGTGTGAGGCGGGAATATATGCGATTGTACGAAGATTTAAGAGCTTTCTTTAATCCATATAATTCCTTCTTCAATGCGTATACCTTGTTTTCTTGACCTGGAACCTCATAGCCTTGTGGTTGTTCCACATACACTTCTTCTTCTAAAAATCCATTTAGGAATGTTGATTTTACATCCATTTGATAAACATACCATTTGTTCTGCGCAACAATGGCTAACACAGTTCTGACTGTGTCGATGCGCACAACTGGTGCAAATGTTTCATTGAAATCAATTCCAGGTTGTTGTGTAAAACTATTGCAACTAATATTTCCTTGTGCTTCTGCACATTTCCTTCTGCATCTTCCTTGGTTTTATAAATCCACTTCACACTTATCACATCCTTGTCTTCAGGTACGTCTACCAACTTCCATGTTTTATTTCTCTCTATGCATATGATTTCTTCATCCATGGCTTATGCCCAAACATCATATTTGATAGCTTCTTCAAAAGTTAATGGAACATCTATTTGTGAAAACAAAGCCAAAACTGAAAATGAATTTTTTGTGTCCTCATTATAGATGTCACACAGACTTCTTGTCTTTCTTGGTAACAAACTTGCTAATGTTGGCTCTGGAGATGTATAACTACTCGGACTACTTGCTGGAGTTTGTTGCACTCTAGTTGTAGACTACGCACCTGCAGATCTCACCAGAGTAGTTTGTGTTGGGATTATGTCGCAGTTGTAGAAGGAGTTGTGCACTGACTTGTACATGGTGTTTGAACCACTTCTTCTTCTGTGTCATCATGCTCAATAACATCAATAATTCTGACTGTCTTTGTTATTCTTCCATCCCATGATTCATTCTCCACGAATTGATCATTGTGACTGATTATGAACATTTTTGCAACAAGTTCATACAACTTGTGTCCTTTTGTATCTTCAGAATACCCAACAAATATACATTTATGTCCTTTGTTGTCCAGCTTCTTTTTCAATTCATCTGGAACATGTGTGTATGCGACACAACAAAAAAAAATTAAGTGCGCCACATTATGATTCATACATGTCCATGATTATTGATGATCCAGGTGGATATCGGTGGCCACCCACCTATTCCAATTGGCTCAAAACAATCTTCTGGAAATTTACTATTTTTAGCAGTTTTTTCAGTTCCTAAACTTTCAGGGCCATTTTTATGGCTTAAATGGATTTTTTTCGGGATAAATCACCTCAATGATACCAAAGGCTCTTATTGAGCCCCAAAAATGAATCACATCAAAGATACTTTTCCAACGAGATATTGTGCACCCCAAACAGATATCGTATGCCAAAGTTACGCCCCAGGAAGTTGATACACCAAACTACCCAAAATGGGGTCCACAAAACTGTTGGCTTTTCATCTTCTGGGGTTAGGATTTTGGATTTTATTTATGTTAAAAATGCCTTTAGAGCCTCATTGTAATCATCTTATTGTGAATGTGAGTGATTGTCACATCTCTTCTCAGAGATAAGCTGTCATTATTCTAGCGAGTCTTTCACTCTATATTTCTATTATATTGTTGGATATCCAAGATATCCCTGCACATTTCTCTATTATATCTTCGCTCTCATTTCGTGTCGAAAATAAATCCGGATCAGTGGTATCAGAGTAGATTGCTCTTGATCATT
This sequence comes from Picea engelmannii, assembly GCA_009831015.1. NCBI lineage: Eukaryota > Viridiplantae > Streptophyta > Pinopsida > Pinales > Pinaceae > Picea > Picea engelmannii. The sequence continues at coordinate 305,250 of ML790966.1, forward strand.
TTTCAGTGCATGTCCTCGACGAGGTCCGAGTATACAAAGTTGGGTCTCAAGCGTGTCTCTCTTGAGGAAAATCACTCTTGCACTCCCAAGAAACCCTCCATGGTGAAAGAAAAGAAAAATGACAGAGAAGACGATTCTATTAATCTGTTGCTTGAGCAAACTCTCACCCGATAGAGGGACGAAATGATGGAGAATTTTTCCCACTTCATTCAACGTCTGTCGATAACAACCGACACGTCTTCATGAAGCGACCACTTTAAAAGCACCTCTCCTTTCAAGTTACAAGTTAATTTTGGCATTCCCATATTTGAAGGTTAGATAGATGTGGATTCCCTAGAGAAATGTTTAAATATGCTATAAGCTTATTTCTATGTTCACAATTTTTCTGATAGGGAAAAGGTCACCTTCGCACTCCTTAAGGCTCTCCCCCATGTCAAATATTTGTGGGAAACTTACTGGGAGAAAAGTTCCACAGAGGAGTCTGGAATATGGGTTGATCCCACTTGGGATTTTTTTGTGGATGTGGTCAAGGAACAATATAACCATGTTGGTAACTATGAGGACTAGTAGATGAGATGGACCACACTGCATCAAGAGAGGGCCTAAGCAGTGTCAGAGTTCACCAATACCTTCCATACCTTGTGCACCAACCTAGGTATCAAAGACTTTGAGCAACATATGGTTCTGAAATATCTTGGAGCTCTACACAGATACATCCAAACTGAAATAGATTTTCTAGATATCGCATCACTGGATGTTGCTTATCGATATATTGATAAAATTGAGCACAAATTTAGGCACCAGAACAAACAGGAGTTTGGGTTTGCAAATCCACAACAACCAAAGTATGATAAATATGGCCCTAACAAAAATCCTCTCAAAAACCATTCCAAGCCACAGGAAAAGAAGGGTCATGAGAAGACGAAGAAGGACACTGGAAAATGGTGCGATTTCCACAAAATCCCCTGGCATAATACCTATGAATGTTGTTCAAAATATTCATTGGTGGTTGAGATCAAATACAAGGAGCCAAACCTTGATTCAGAATCTGATTCAAAAAATAATGATAGAAGAAAGATCATCGATGCATATTCCACTGCTACTGTCGCAACCACAACAATTCAACCAGAAGAGCCAACAGATCCTGAGGAGGGGGAACACCTTTTTCATTCACAGATGTGTGTGAAGGGGACACCAATGCATTTTATTGTTGATAGCAGAATTTAGAATAAACTCATCTCGGCAGAGGTAATCAAACAATTAGGATTGTTGACAACACCACTCCCGCCATGGTATAAATGGTAGGTTAACGATTACCTAGTTCAAGAGATCCACAATGTTGTGAGGGTGGATTGAGACAGTCACCCACAAAGATTTCTAAGGGGCACACAATAAGGCCGATTCCTTATTCCTTAGAATCCCTTAGTCTCTCACAAGGTCGACTGAGTGGAGTCTTTACTCCAATGGGTCGGACAAACTTCCATAACTAGTTTAGGGCGAGTGGAACCCTTAGAGCACAAAGGTGCATCTTGAAGGGAATGTCGTGTCATTAAAAACTCAAGTCAATAAATCTAGCTGGCCTAGAAAACATTGAAATGAATAGACCTTGCTAGAATAATTAATTAATTAAATAGTAAATTATTAATTAATTAAATCTTAACAAAAGTCTAAGCCTAAGTCTAAGTATAAATTTAAATAAAGGATTAAATGAATTATAACATAAATTAAAAAATTTGAGAATATAATCAGCTCTAGAAAAAGAGGAATACAATTTAAAGTTGGATAAAATGCACATGTGTGCATTAAATTAAAGAGATTTTAAAAATAGAAATAAATAATAACTTGAGAGAATAGGTGTACATAGAATAGAATCTTGAGTCAACCTACCACTAGTCTAACTAGAAGAAGACTCATAATCCAACTCTAACTAAGAACTAGTTAGGAAACACTCATTAAATGAAAATTTGGGGAACAAAGGGATAACTAAGAGCAAAAATAGGAACACATTGGGGAATTTGAGGAAAATTGGATTTTTAATTAAAATAAAAATGGTCATTACTTGTGCAACTTGGGGAGAGTGTGACAAGTGTGTGAGTGAATAATCCTAATTCAATTAATTAAAAATATAATTAATTGTGCATGAGGACATGTGTCATAGGGGATTTTTCTATAAAGCAAATGGGGTAGAAGGAAAGTGGATCTCACTTATTCTTGGTAATGTTATCTTGCCAAAATTTTGTGGACTGTGTTTTACTTGTGAGAGTTGGCATACCAAGCTTGTAGAAAGAGTGGAATCTCTTCCTTGAAAGGAAAGCCTTGGAGTTATTGTTTGTTGGTTTCTTGTGTGTGGCCCCTTTGCGGCTCGGGGGGCTAAGGGGGAAGAAGAGTACCCGTAGTGTTGGCTGGGAGGTACCGGTGAAGTTTCAATTATTATCAAGCGGGAATACAGAAGGAGCACAAGTCTAGAAGGGGATCTTCAACCTCAGTCTTCGTTGGTCCGGTATTTTATTATGAATTTTTATATTGTCAAAGATTTTTTATTTTATTTTAGAAGCTTATGAAATAATGGTTGTTGTAAAATCATATTGTATCATTGAATCCAAACAATTATTTATAAGATCATTGAAGAGTTCATGTGATATTTATAATTTGAATGCTCTAGATTCAATCCAATTTAATTTACAATTTTTTAGAGGAAATTCATTAAACTATGCCAATTTAAATTGCAGCTATAATGCTAGAATATGTAGAATCGTTGTCAAGAAATTGCATTGTGGAAAAATTTAGAACTTATTGGACAATGTAAAAACTTGCGTTCACTTATGGAAATTAGAAATTATAGAATCGTTGCAAATAAATTTACAAGTTGAAGTCTATAATCAATATGGTTTCTATTTAAATTTTGCAAGCTTATATATAAGAAATTTGTATGGTCTATGTTCGTCTTATTGAATTACAAATGGTGGAATTCGTGGGGGGTTGCAATTGCAGCTATGATATTTTATGTACAATATATACAAATATAAGTGTTCTCTAGTACTCATGGCAAATTCGAATTTAAAACGTCCATGGTTATGAAATCATTTTATCCATCCGAATGTATTAAAAAATGTTGTGATTTTGTGTGTTCAGGAAATGAGTCTTGAAAGAACAATGCTAGATTAAAGTGGATCATTCACTTACCACGCGAGACGTGTCAAGATCGATTCTCGTATCTTAATTTACTGTGCCTATTTTTACACGTGTCATTTAATACAATCGAATTTCCATCAATCAATGTATTTTTGGGTTTCTCTAATCTTATTGTATAATTTGATGATTGAATTATTTATGTTCGATGTAGATTTTAAATCCAATTCCTATTGAGCTTTTATAAAATTGATAATTAAATAGTGCCTCATGAATTTTACTTGAAAGGGTCATTTCACTCTTAGAATGCAGATCTGAATCGATATCATGATGGACGTCATTTAATTTAGTGTGCATCTAAAACATAAATTGAGATTTAGCAATGCCAAATTTATTTCAGTTCTTGATTATAGAGATTTGTATATGCGTCAACAAGACATGTGCGAATCAATGTTCTTTAAGGATCGTAATTTTTTCTATCCTTAATAGAATTTCTAAATTAGAATTGATAGAAATGTCGTAAGCTTAAATCACAAACTGGAATGGATATCTGTGATGGTAACATCATGCTAGTTTACAAAATGGAACCTGAACGCAAATGGTCCTATTAGTTATTTTCTTGTCAAATTTTTGAATGTGTTGGGTCTCTATGTATTTAAACTACAAATCTGAATCTAGTAGTGCCTAGTTCTTTGCATGATTATCTCTATTCCGAGATCGGATATCCTCGTGGATGATGGAAGCATTTAATAGATGAAAAACATTATAATTATAGTGACACGGTGGAAATTTTTAAACTTCGCGCAACTGATTTGTTAATGAAGTTGTGACGTTATATTACCCGAGATTGTAGCGACATGATAGCATCAATTTTTTTTCTCAGATGAATCTCTTGTCTCATTATTATGTGGGTGTATTCATACACTTCCACCGAGTGTAGAACCTCCGCTTGAAACGATTCAACTAAAGATGGTAGGGTTAACTATCCAGTTTTACACGTAGAATAATAAGGAACTTGGAGTATTGATAAGTTGAAGTCCACGTCGTGTGGTTATAATTAGTTTTAAATAATTTGGAACTAATGAATTCTTTAATGATGAGATCATAGATCCTCGATTCGATGGTTGTTATACAATTTTATCTGACTATAGAATAAAGGATTGAATGGATGACTTTAGTGGTTTTAAGGATTTCATTAATCATTAATTTCAATATCTTGTTGTTGAAAATATTAATTAAGAATGTAATTACTATGTGTTAGGAGTAATAAATGTGGGATGAAGGATGTATAAGAATACAATTAACTATCTACATTTATGTATCCTTGTCATAGAATTCCTTTTTAGAGAACTTCTATGAGTATGATAAATAACTTGTTACAATAAATTTAGGAGATAAATGAAAAGAAATTAAGGATAATCTAGAGTGATTTCTCCTTGGACCATTTAATCATCTTTAATAATTGATGACCTTAAAATTAATAGTCTTTTAAAGAGACTTTACAAATTGATCCTTAATACTCTTGTATGGAAGGAGATTTTAGGGTCTTAGGATTGGAATACTAATATAAACTTAGTTAAGATAAATAATCAATTAGTAAAGGAATTATGTTATTAGTCCCTACCGTAGGAAAAGAGGGACTATAGCGATCGATAAATCGTTGACCTCGTGTTAAATTGTGCATTGACCACAAATATTTGCATATTATCTATTGTTGGAACAAGGGAAGTGAAAACATCGATTTTTATATAATAGAAAGTACCATGTTTGTCAAGATCTGATTGGACAACGGATTGGAGGTCTTATTGCCAGCTTCGTTATTCCCAATGTTATATTTGTTGGCATATCCAAAGTATTTGAACCGTATATGGTATTTTTGAATCATATATTTTCTTATGCATTGGTCGAAAGTGGATTAATGCTAGCATTAGTTAAAAATTTTCCTTAATCATTTTCCGCTAGCTTGAATACATTGTCTACCATATTAGTATGTCTAATTTTTTCTTTATTGTTGCGTGCTTCGAGAGAAGAGGCTTGTCACGTTGCATTTTTTCTTAAATGTTTGTACAGGGCTGGGCCCTTAAACAGTCCTGACAGTCTTAAGTGTTTACCTAACAGGTCTGGTAGTCTTAAATGTTTATTGTACAAGTCCGTTGGAATACAGTTTTGTTCCATTTTTTTATGGTAGTCAGACATCTTCGATCGATTTTTATATAATAAAAAGTACCATGTTTGTCAAGATGTGATTGGAAAACAGATTGGAGGTCTTTTCTCCGGATTTGCTATTCCCGATGTTATATATGTTGCCATATCCAAAGTATTTCATCGTATATGGTATTTTAGAATCATATATTTTCGTATGCAATGGTCGAAGGTGGATTAATGCTAGCATTAGTTCAAATGTTTCCTTTAGCAATTTCTGCTAGATAAAATACATTGTCTACTATATTAGTATGTGTGATTTTTGTTTTATTGTTGCGCGCTTTGAGAGAGTAGGCCTGCCACGCTGCATTTTTTTCTTAAATGTTTGTACAGGGCTAGGCCCTTAGGCGATCCTGATAGTCTTAAGTGTTTACCTCACAGGTTAAATGTTTATTGTGCAAATGCATTGGGATATCGTTTCGTTCCATTTTTTTGATGCTCGACATCGCTGCTTCAGTGGTTGATGTGTGTTCATTGTTTGGTTCCATGATTGTTGTTCTTGTTTGAATCAAATTTGCAAAGTTGAGGTCCTGTAGTTGCAGTTGGACATTTTCGTGGTTGTTCACTGGTTAGTTGTTCTTCAAATTTGCAAGTTGTTGGACCTGTTATTGCGGTTTCTAGTTTTCGGGGCTGACCTCTTGTCATCTCTCGTTGACGGGTAAGTTTCCCTGTTGTTGTTTTTCAATGATGGGGGTCCCTGCCTCTAAATTATGTTGCAGACCATCTTTGTCTGTGCTCTTAATTTCTGTTCCTGGAAACCATGCGTCTTCATATGTCGATTGCGACATTCATAGCTATTTGGAAAATTGCAATGCGAAGTGGTTCTCGAAAGGTAGTTCGAAGCTATTAGAAGAGGGAACCATCAGGTGGGGTGTAGACGCAGGGAACACTTTTATTCTGTGGGTCGGAAAACTGCACCCACCTGTTGTCTTTCTTCCGAGTAAATTTATGGTGTTACTTATTTGCGTTGTTTCCTCTATTTGGTACCCAGTTTTGAGCTTGTAGTTTTCCTATTTTGCTTTCCTTTTTTTTTTGGGGGGGGGTGTTATTATTCCCCCCCCCCCCC
>ML790966.1:311676-331225 GCA_009831015.1 Picea engelmannii
CATAGTTGAGAAGATGGAAGAAGTAATAGATGTTGAGTCATATGAGATAGATACACAATCCATTATACATGGCAGCATTGATGTGGTTTTTCATAGAAATGACCTCTTTAGATTGGATGCATTCTCGTATACTATAGGAGATTGCCTTTTCGATACATTCCAGGTTCCGCTACATTTCTGGTATTTGTCGATCAAGCTGCGCAATGGATTGATAGATTATTTCTTGGCCTGTTTAAAAAATGGCGACGCGGAGGCATTGAACTCCTATGAATACATACTGGAATCTGATTTTGTTCGACAGTTGCACAGAATACATGATGTCGCTACGTAATTTTCAAAGATGCGGTTGTCTGCATCTCCAGCTCTGCCTGCACATGAGAGGGGACTTTGGGGAGACACATTTTGTATATGGTGGCTATCTAACTGGCTCAATATATCGGTTGGAATATGGTCATTGAAAAGAAAAATAAGATATCTACTATTCAACAAAGCTGCCTCTGACAATCCATATTGCATATTGTTCCATGATGCCAATGTTGTCAGTGGTCATTATGAGCCACTCCTGTACAGAAAAATGTCCATATGCAATGTTGAAGTACCTCATATTTACTTGTCCTTGTTTTGTAAAGACCTTGAATCGCAGTGGGAATGGATTGTGCATCGAATATATTGCCATGGTTTACAGTTGGCAACAAATGTTGTGTCTAACTGTGGAGATAGTCTGTTTAATGCAATTTGTTGTTTGGTAGCAACGGAGTTTGATTTTCAGTCACTGTGGCTTTACACTATGCAGTCCTTTTGAAATGCAATTGTAGGTGGCAGCCAACAGGCTTTTAGGTGCTTGCATCAACACCTTTTGCCATATCTCATAGAAAATATGTCGGTAATTGGAACTTGGAAGGAATACCTTGTAAACATGGCGCTTCCATATGAAAAAGGGAATGTGGAGGGTTGCGGATTCTGTTTCCAATGGCTATCTATGATATTCAGAGTAAATATCCAGGTCTAGTCGACATTGCCAGATGGAACTGTCCATTCCTAGTTTATTGATTCAAATTACGATCTAACATTTGACATCCTCTCGTTTAAAATAGATACAACACATATCCATTATGAACCTCTGCTTTGACATATCGATGGTTCAAGGTTGGATGTCCATGCCACCCAAACCGCATCGAATCTGCATACGGGCAACATGCTTTTTAGTGAGAATGAAACTCTTGTCGGGTGCGATATGGCCATAGAGGGCTTGAACAAAAAAACGATGCGTGAAATTCATCACAGTTGTGATGATCCCATACAGGGATTAAACAAAAAATGTAGAGTAAGTTATCACAACTTGAAAAAAAATATGCATCAAATTCGTCCCAGTTGTGATGAGGCCACATAGGCCTTGAACAAAAAATGTAGACTAGGTTATCAACACCTGGGTCAAAGTGAAATTCATCCCAATTGCCATCAACTCATCGTTCCCTTGGGCAAGAAACGTAGAGTAAGTTACCACAACTTGAAAAAGGTCATGCGTGAGAGAAAGAAATACATTGCCACGCTTCCTATTAGAGAGAAAGCCACATATCACAATATAAAGAAACTTGTCAATACACAAAACAACTGAAACATGTGCGGTCGCATATCCCATAATGATCATGCAACCGTCACATTTCGTGGGCTAGTAGCAACACCATGGACTACTCACAATGAAAACCAAGAAACAGTTTCTACCCATACTTCCCCACGAAAGAAAAATGCAAGATATGCATACATGAAACAAATTAAAGATACTCCTTCCATTACATGTGCAATTTGTGAACAACTGAATTTCTAAAAAAAAAACAAGTCTTTCACAGCTTCTTTGCAAGAAGAATACCTCCAGTTGACAGCGCACGATAAAACATTTTCTAGTAGCAAAATGTGTCTTCCATGCAAACGGTCGCTTGAAAATGGAAAACTGCCACAGTTTGCAACCCCTGACCAAATAAGATGTAATGCACCACTACCAAATGTAAGTGCGCTTACGGAACTTGAGGAGAGACTTGTGTCTCTCCGAATTGCATTTTATCAAATCAGGCCTTGGGGCTATAAACGACCCCAGATGGGATTAACATGATCAATTATTAATGTGGTTGTTCAACTAGATGTTGTGCACAGAGCCTTTCCACAGTTCATTAACAATACAGTGACAATTGTCGTGGCTATGAAAAGACACCTGTGATACAAAAATGCCTATCATATAGGCAAAGTGTGCGTGCATGCTGTTATGAAAGCATTAAAGGAATTATGTTTGAGGGCCCTGTACAAAGCACATAACATTTATATAAATGACAACTGGAACAGTGTTCTTGCAGAAGAGGGTGGCAACTCTGCAGACACTTTCGAAAATCCTGGTGAATTTGATACAAGTGATGAATCAGAGAATGAAACGCATGTTGAGACATTGGTGCATGGATTCCCTGATTCACAATGCATTCGTGATTTGCAAGACAAGATTGTTGAGATTGCACCTACTGAGGGGCAGCGTCCACTTGGAATTTTCAAGGACAAATTCGTTGAGGAAATGAACTTTACAACACTCTTCTATGGAGATGCACATGGCACTGATATCATAGAATGATTCAATTATCATAAAATAGTCCGATGGGAGCTGCTACATTCAAGCGGTTGCTTCTCCCGTCACATAACAATTTTTTTTTTCAAAACAATGATCATAGTAATAGAGCAAGTTCTCTCCTGCTTGTGGGTCCAAATAAGAAAAGGCCAGTTACAAGGAAGGAAGTTGCTAGCCAAGGATGTGAAGTACAAAGTAAACCTGGAAAAAATTCTAAAATATGATATTGGGTACATAGATTTCAAAAACATTCGCACTTCCCTTGACTATTTGCAACAAAACAAAAAAATTATTTTTGCAATGATTTGGCAATTGGGCCCGCCAACATTTTTCGTCACATTTACAAGTGCAGAGCATTGTTGGGATTCGTTGGTAGCTGCTGTAACTAATCTGCATAGGAAGAGGAAACTTGAAAAATAAATCGGTGCCCTGGAAAATAATGACATTGACTACCTCATAAGAAAAGACCCAGTAACATGTACTTGCTACTATACACATAGAATAAATGATTTGAGACAATTGATATGACATGATGAAACATTTTTCGGAACAATATCGGACTACTTTTTTGTAACTAAGTTTCAGAATAGGGGAAATGAGCATGACCACGCACTGTTATGGATAGAGGGTGCACCAGTTTATGGAGCTGATAGCAATTTAGAAATTGAACAATTTGTGGATAAATACATAACTTGCAACACAGATCATTTGGATCCAAAACTCGCCAAAGTCCATAGACATTACCATACAAGAAGTTGTAGAAAACGAAAAAACTCGCATTTCGGATACAAGTTTCATGTGCCGCCAATGAGAGCTACAAGAATCATAGAACCACTTAGTTTAGAGGACAATTTTGTTGTTGAGAAATCTAAATCGTTGTTCGCATTTCTAGAAGGACAATTTGACGAGATGATGAGCTTTGATGCCTTCTTGACAGAGGTAAATCTATCAGAAGATGAGTACATCCAAGCCATACAATGTACACTTAGGCAACCAACATGCAAGATACTAGATATAATAAATATGCAGAACAGAAATAAAATGCTAGAAATGGCAGAATAACAGTAATATATCCAGCATAATCTCCACAATAACACATAAATGATATAACAACAACAACATAAATAGCACTTTGATTCAGAAAGAAATGTTCATAGGCCTCTTCAAGGGGGAAACCTCCAATCGAGCAACGCTCTGTTACAATAATCTCCCAGCTAGGGTTTTCATACCCTCGACCCTTATTTATACTAAATATGTCTATCAAGAGAAGTATCTAGAGGAAGATCCTTCTAGAAGCGGAAGCTTCTATTAGGTCTTCTTACATCCGCCTTATTCTATTTTATTGAAAGGCCTTATTAATATTGACCTTTATTACATCTGAATATATTGATCTACCTATGTGTAGGTTAGGACCCTAACATGTACGCCCCCTTAAAAACAACCTTGTCCTCAAGGCTTGAGATGAGGAAACTGCTGTAGAATGGTAGCTGGTTCCCAAGTGGCATCTGTTGGATTTGTATCTTTCCAATGGACTAGCACTTCCTTGATGGTTCTCTGACGTAGGGGATGCTCACACTGGTCCAAAACTGCTTCTAGCTGTAGCCAAATGGATCCTTCTTCAGCTAACTCAGGAAGGTTGGTTTGAATTTGGCACCTAGTTCCAATCACCTTCTTTAAGCATGAAACATGGAAACCTGGATGTAGCTTCAACTGAGTGGGCAGAGCTATCTAATATGCGACTTGTCCCACACACTTGAGAACTGTATAAGGACCATAAAATTTGGGCGCTAGCTTCTAACAATGCTCAACCTTGAGGGAATTTTGCTTGTATGGTTGCAGTCGCAGAAACACTTGATCCCCTTCTGCAAATTGACGTTCAGAGCGACCTTGATCTGCTTGTTGCTTCATGCGATTTTTTTCCATGACCAAGTTCTCTTTAAGGGTACGAAGAATATCCTCTCGAACTGTAAGTGTTTGGTCAACCGCCTGGACCTTCGAGGTACCCGGTAAGTATGAGAGAACTGAAGGTGGCTTCTGTCCATATGCCGCTTCAAAAGGAGTCATGAGAGTAGCTGTATGGTTGGAAGTGTTGTACCACCATTCAGCTAGGGGTAGCCATTGAGCCCACTGATGTTGTTTTTCATAGGAAAAACACCTCAGATATGTTTCCAAACACTTGTTGACAACTTCCGTTTGACCATCAGTCTGGGGATGATAAGTTGTACTAAGATGCAATTGGGTGCCATGGAGCTTAAATAGTTCTTGCCAAAACTTGCTTGTGAAAGTTGGGTCACGATCAGAAACAATAGAGTGCGGCATGCCATGAAGCTTGAATACCTGGTCCATGAAAATTTGAGCAACCGTGGATGCAGTAAATGTGTGTTGAAGAGCGCAGAAATGAGAATACTTGGAAAGACGATCCACAACCACCATTATGACTGATTTATTCTCTGATTTGGGTAAGTCGGTAATAAATTCCATAGATATATCCTTCCAAATAGCCAGTGGAATCGGAAGTGGTTGTAGTGTGCCCAGAGATTTGACTGTTTCTCCCTTGTTGTGTTGAAACACCTCACATTCAGCGAAAAAATTACGGATGTCCTGTTTCATGCCATCCCAGAAAAAAAAATGTTTGACTCTGTCATATGTTTTGGTGAACCCTGAGTGCCCCGCTGTGGGTGTAGCATGAAGCTCAGAAAGTACCATGGATTAAGCTCATCCTGGAGCCAAGAGTACCCTGGGGGAGCCGGAGCCTTGGTTTGCAATTGCTGGATCAGATGCAAACTTTTGGGATCTTGAAGCCATTCCTGGCGCACAGCTTGGAGCCAATCGGGTACAATGAAGGAAAGAGAAAAAAGGGATCCTTCTTCTTCATATTTTTGGGACAGTGCATCCGCCACTAAATTGTCTTTTCCCTTCTTGTAAATGATCTCATAATCATAACCAAAGAGCTTATTCACCCATTTTTGTTTCTCCTAGGAGGAAATGCATTGTTCCAGAAAGTACTTGAGGCTTTGATGGTCGATCTTGATTTGGAAGCATTGCCCCAAGAGATAAGGGCACCACATATCAACATCATGTAGAATAGCTAACATTTCCTTTTCATAAATGGGTTTTCCCAGATTCCTTTCAGACAGTTGCTTGCTGGTGAAGGCCAAAGGTCGACCCTCTTGCATCAGGATAGCACCGATTCCTTTCCCTGAGGCATCACATTCCAACACAAAGGTCTTTGTGAAATCAGGAAGGGCCAGAACCAGAGTGGTGCACATGACCGTCTTTAAGGTTTGAAAAGCTTGAGCAGTGGCTGGAGTCCAAGTGAAAGAGTTCTTTTTGAGGAGAGCAGTGAGAGGTGTTGCAATCTTTCTGTAGTTCTTAAAAAACTTGCGATAATACCCTGTTAAGCCCAGAAATCCATGCAATCTTTTGAGAGTCTTTGGGTGCGGCCAATCCTGCATAGATTCAATCTTTTTCAGATCCCTCTGACGCCATCCTTTCCAACCAGATGACCCAAGTATTCTACTTCTGAGGCACCAAAAGAACATTTAGACTATTTCAGGAAAAGTTGGTGCTGGGAGAGGAGATGGAGAACTTGATGCACATGAGTAAGATGGTCTGTCCAGGTTTTTCTACAGATGAGGATATCATCAAAGAAAACTAAGACAAAATGACGGAGAAAGGGATGGAAGACATGATTCATGAGGCTTTGGAAGGTGGAGGGGGCATTACACAAGCCAAAGGGCATGACCAAAAACTCATAGTGGCCCTCATGAGTGCGAAAGGTCGTCTTGGGAATGTTTTCCTCTTTCATACGTATCTGGTGATAGCCCAAGTGAAGATAAAGTTTAGTAAAGAATTGGGTGCCACTTAATTCATCCAGGAGGTCAGCAATGACAAGAATGGGAAATTTGTCTTTAATGGTCAGTTTGTTGAGGGCACGAAAGTCAGGACACATTCTCCAAGAAACTTCTTTCTTCAGGACGATGACTACAAGAGAAGAGTAAGGGCTCATACTAGGGTGGATAATGCCTGCATTAAGGAGTTCCTGGACCATTTTCTCAATTTCATTTTTTTGTGGGAAGGGGTGGCGATATGGAAAAATATTGGGAGGAAGGCTTCCGGGTACAAGGGGAATGGAATGATCATGAACATTGCGGGAAGGAGGGAGGTCTTAGGGAGTGGAAAATACCATTTGATGTTTATAAAGGAGAGCTTGGAGGTCATGTGGCACCGGGGGTGTCTCTATTGCTTGAATGGCATGGAGTTGGGCAATGACACTAGAATGACCTTTTTTGAGCAGCTTTTCCATGCGATGGGAACTAATGACCTCATGTGAACCAATAGTGATGCCTTGGAAATTATATTGGTGGCCTTCCTGGTCGAATTGCATGGTTAATGACTTAAAATCCATGAGAATGGGACCCAAAGTTCTTATCCAGTCTGCACCCAACACAATGTCACAACCACCCATGTCGATAGAAAACATATGGGATTTTAGGTGGTAGTCACCAATTTGGAGACGCACATTTTCACAACGCCCTCCACATTTCATGGAACCACCATTGGAAATCATGATTTGGAAATTGTTGACAGCATGGATGTAGCAATGAGTTTCTTGGGCAATGCGGCGATGAATAAAATTATGGGTGCTTCCACTATCAACCAAAATGATGACCTTCCGATGCTTGATGTAACCGATTAACTTGAGGGTTTGGGGAGCGAAAAATCCAGTGAGAGAATTGAGGGAAATGACGGGTTCTACTTCGGGAGGGTCTGAGGGAGGGGTTATGTCAGTGATTTCAGGTGACTCAGACACAAGGGGAGTTTCAACATCCTCTTTTGAAATATCCTCAGAGATGGCCATAAAAATCTTTTGTTCCTTACACTCATGGCCCGAGAAAGATTTGTAATCACAATTATAACAAAGGCCTTTGAGTTGGCGTTCAACCATTTCAGCCCTGGTCAATTTTTGGATTTTTAATGGAGCGGAGGGAGTAGTGGGAGTGATGGGTTTAGGGCGAGGGATAAAGGAGGGTTTTTGGTTTTGAGATGATACAACCTGTTGTTCTTCTTTAGCTCTTTTAGTAGCCTCCACTCAAGTCGAGGGTCGATCCATGAAGACATGGGCCCTAATCTCCTCCTTGAGGCCACTAATAAAAAATTCTCGAAAGAAAGCATCAGTCATGCCCTCTGTTCGAAAATCTAGGCGCTCAAAGACAACTATGAAGTCTTCTACTATTCCATATTGTTTCAAATTTTTCAAACGGTCCAAATGGTTGGTGTCCATGTCAAAGCGTTCATAAAGCTCAGTCACAAATTGGGTCCAAGCAATATACCCTTGATGGGAAGTTTTTCTCCATTGCCACCATTGCCAACGTTCTTGATCTAGATGGAGAACACCATACTAGAGTTTGTCGAAGTCATCTGTAATGCCATATAAAGAGAAATAATGTTCCATTTGGGTTACCCAACCAGTGGGGTCCGAGCCATCAAATTTGGTCATGTCCACCCGTGGAAGGCGTATGTCACATTGAAAGTGATGGGAATGAAAGGTATGGGAATGGGAGGAAGTTTCGCCTTCATTCTTTGGAGGTGCTTCAGAGAAATGGTCATCTGTAGGGATCTTTAGTTTGGTGAAGAGTGATGCAAAGACAGATTCAAGCTGGGTGGTCAGTTCTTGTTTGAATTCCTCCATTGAGGAGTGCATGGTTGTATTTATGGTATTATTGATGGATGAATCGATGGAGGCAACAATAGCACTGAGTTGTTTCACTTGTTTTTGGGTTTCTAGGAAACCAGATTGCATGGTGTTGAAGCGAGCTTCCAGGTCTTGGCTACGGGTATGGGCCATGAGGATTGGTAAACTGAAAAGGGGCGGGTGGGGTAAAAAATTTTGCCGAAAAATGATATGGATGAATGTGATAAGGGAGGAGAGATGAATTCAATGGAATAGGTCTCAAATAATGGTGAAAAAATTTCCAGACTTTTTTCTTCTATACACCCGCGGAGTTATACTCTGGTCTAAAGAATACTGCAGTGATGAAATCCCCAAATGATTAACTAGAAAGAGATGTGTATTTACTTGGCAACCTGAACACAATTGCGTGGCAATAGATTTGGTCTGTTTTTAATTTGTTTATGTTTTTGTCCCCCAAGGGTTAGGTATTCAAGGGTTCTACAAACAAGGGTTTGCCCTGTGCTATAGATCTATGATATACGTGTGGGGTCCAACAGTAGTACTCGACCCAATATCTCAAGGCACTAACGAAGGAGGATAGACCGTACCCTTAGCCGTACTACCCGACTACCCATGTACTAGAGAGTATCTTCCCGAGTGTTGTTCTTGGTGACACTATAGCAGTCCGACAACTAATAGGTTTATCTAAAGAGGGCTTCAAAAAATCTAGGTCGATCCGTACACAGGTGTTGTCTGATGTGATACCACTCGAAGGGGTACCAACAGGGGTTACAAGGGTAGACAACAGATGTGCACTTAAGAACCACTTGTATTTCCTGCGTGTATGAATCCCTCAACTGTGGATTTATGCATGTAACAACAGATCTTTGTGGTTTAAAGATGCCGTAATACGTCTCTACCCTGAAAAAAAATTCCCACAATTTCTGCCAAGGAAAGCGCTTTGATACCACTTGCAAGATACCAGATATAATAAATATGCAGAACATAAATAAAATGCTAGAAATGGCATAATAACAGTAATATATCCAGCATAATCTCCACAATAACACAGAAATGATATAAGAACAACAACAAAAATAACACTTTGATTCAGAAAGCAATGTTCACAGGCCTCTTAGAGGGGGCAACCTCCAATCGAGCAACACTCTATTACAATAATATCCCATCTAGGGTTTTCATACCCTCGACCCTTATTTATACTAAATATGTTTATCAAGAGAAGCATCTAGAGGAAGATCCTTCTAGAAGCAAAAGCTTCTATTAGGTCTTCTTACATCCTCCTTATTCTATTTTATTGAAAGGCCTTATTAATTTTGACCTTTATTACATCCGAATATATTGATCTACCTATGTGCGGGTTAGGACCCTAACACAACAAATTTCCTCAAACGAAAGCTTTCCCATATTTGGAACAACTGTTTCTCCAAGGACATGCCATTTATGTGGAAAGAAAATACAGATGCGCAATACGTGCTCAATGAATATGTTGCAACATCTTACTGTACTTTGTATATGACAAAGGTTGAAAAATCTATGACAAGTGTGTTCAGAACAATACACAAAGAACATGAAAGAAGTGATATTGATGAGATACAAATGATACGCACACTTGGAAACACATTGCTTAATCTTCAACAAATGTCTTCTCAGCAAGCAGTTCACATTTCACTTTCCCTGCCCCTCACTTGTAGTTCAAGAAAATGTGTCTTCATAAACACATCTCCACTTGAAAAATGCACATTTTTCCTTAAACCACCAGTTTTGCTACAACAAGAGCCTGACAATTCAAAAGACATGATATGTCTCTCTATTGTTGATTATTACCTCCAACGTCCATATCCTATTAGGCATATATGCTTAGCAGAATTCGTATCGCATTACAAAAAAAATGGTGCACCCATATCAAAAAGAGAAAAACCCTCTGTCATACGGTTTGTCAAATACAATAAACATTGTGACTATGAAAACTACTGTAGAGAAAAACTGTTGTTGTACGTTCAGTTCCATGAAAACGAAGAGACATTAAAACATAACTTCCCTACATGGGAGGCTGCGTATGTTGCGTCTGAGACTATAGTACACATCAATGAAGCTATATTTACCTACAATGTTAATCCAACATGGGGTGATCTAGAAGTTGCAGTTAATGACCTAGAAAATCCTAATGACCATCATCAGGCATTCACAAACCGAAAAAAAAAAAAAACTCCTTCTAAGTCCTATGACTTGCAAGAGGATTTGCCTTGTCCTCCAACAGTTGGAAGTGAAAAACATATAAATCTTGGTTTTCAAGTCACAAAACATCCTTTCCTAATTGAAAACAGAATAAGACGTCTGTTGAATCGTGAACAACAAACAATTCTAAAGGATGTTACTCTTAAAAAACGCTTGAACATGGACAGTCCTACACACTTGTTCCTTATAGAAGGAGAAGGAACAAGGAAGACATTCACAATGAAAGAAATATTCCAAATGCTTATATGAATCTATGATTCAAACAATTCATCTAATCCCATGAAACCAAAGGGCCTAATAGTTGCATACACAAGAAAAGCTACATATAATGTAGGTGGAACAACGGTCCACTCTGCATTTTTTATGCCTTTTAACAAGTCACAGTTTCTTCCAATTAGCAAGGAAATGTTGGATACATTGTCTAAGATTTATGAGGAACTCCAGCTTGTCTTTATAGATGAAGCATCTTTGATTGGCAGTCGGTTCTTGTATTCCATTGACAACTGACTAAGAAGCATAAAACATGTGCACAGGAAATACTTTGGAAACATTTACATGATTTTTTGTGGGATCTTTACCAGGAACATCCCATCCAAGATTCTTTGATATTTGAACAACCCACCTTTAACATGGAAATAGTGACCCATGACTTCTGGAAAGACAATATTAAATTCTTTGAGTTGCATACTACAATGCGACAGACATATGAAACATTCATTGCAATTCTGAATAGAATGCGCTCAAACAACCAAACATATGATGACTTAACATATATCAATTCCAGGTGCTTGTGACCTGCACCAACAGACCCTACGTTCCCTTACCTGTTGTATAGAAATAAGGATGTTGCAATGCATAATAGCCACATGCTATCGGCCATGCCTGGCGATGATATCATCATCAACTCAATTGACCTGGAAGAAGACAACCACAAAAATGTGCCACGTCATGAACATATAGTCACTTTACCTTCTCAGCTTGTCCTCAAATTAGAAATGTTGGTTGAAATATATTCTTGTAACTATGATTCACATGATGGATTGGTCAATGGTGCAGATGGAATACTCAAAGGCTATACAAAAACATAAAAACTTGATGTCCTTTGGATTAAGTTCCATGAACCACATATAGACAAGCGACAAGCAAACAAGTTGTCTTTTCTATATACTTCAAACACTGGAAGCGATTGGACCCCTATTTTGTGAATATCAAAGCCAATATCAATAATAGCAAAGACAGGTCGACTGAAGATTCGAAAAAAGTTTCCGATTAAACTTGCATGTGCACATATAGTCCACAAATCACAAGGACTAACACTTGATCATGTTGCATTCCAGCCTGCTGGAATTCAAATACATGGACTTGGATACACAACATTGTCCCATGTCAGAAGCATAGACTCCTTGTATTTACTAAGTCCTCTCACAAAAGATAACTTCAAAGTGAAACATAAAGTTGATATTGAAATGGAACGACTGAGGACCATCACAAAATGGAAATTGCACTATGATTACCAATTCATACAAAAAAAATCATCTGTATCGATTCTGTCACTTAACACATGCATCTTAAATGCACATATGGATGATATACTGAATGAATATGATACAATGAAATACAATATTATGTTCTTGCAGGAAACACACATGGCATTATACATGCAAAACAAACAATTCCCAAATCACAATTGCATATCAAGTTACATTAGACATGGGGTGATGATACTGGTGAAAAAACATGTACCAATTTTGGACCATATACATATTGAAGAAAAGAATGTTGAAGTTATGCTTGCAAAAATTTTCTTCCATGGAACAAAAGTTACAATTTTGAATTTGTATGTTGCTCCCGATGCAACATTCTCCAACATAGTAGATGTTATTTCTAATGCATTGGCCCATTTCCATCTGAACGGGCCCATTGTACTTGTAGGAGACTTCAATATTGACATGCTACAAAATAATGACAGAACAAAAGGATTTGAAAAATACATGTGAAAATACAGTCTTCACTTTCTTTTGAACAACACAAGCCATGTGCAAAATGCACTTATTGACCATGTCTGGTTGAATGTGCCCATTCCTCAATATAGTATATTTATATTAGACACATATTGGTCTGATCACGATACAATTGGTATTGCACTTGAATTATGAGATATACATCAAACATATTGCAAAGTGATATTTATATGTTTCAAAGCATATTTGTATAGTTTGTTGCAAAAAAAAAGAAAAAATAAATAAAAAGAAAAAAACAAAACAATTATCCAACTTCTTGGTTTTCCCTGAATTCTACACATACTATTCAATATACATTATGCAAAAAAGAAAAAAGAAAAAAGGTACATCTTTCTAAAAACTGTTTGTTTCTCTATTCAACTTATTCTACGTTTTTTAGTATTTGTACATAGTAATTGCCTTTTTCCTTTACATGTTAAGTTATGTTCATATTCGTTTTGATTTGTGATTTTGTTCATAGAAACAAACAGGATAACTGCACACCGCAAATAAATCCTAACCAGATATGTAGACGAATCCATGCAAAGGTGCACTTTTTTCCTGTCCACGTTCCATAGTAAACAATTTTCCGTTTACTCTGTTTGTATTTGTCGAACTTGTTTTCAGCTGTGTTTTTTTATTTTCTTGTTTTGCGCCTAGAGACCGTCAACCTGCAGGTCCTCCATCCAACATAAATACTATGTTGAACCAGCGATCCCGCAACTCCGATTGTCAGTTTCTATATTGCCCAACTATGGACGTTGTTTGCAGGACACAACACATTAGAGGCCCAATTTACAGCCTGTCAGCCCGCAAGTGCGCACTCCAACTAACTGGCTCAGTATGAAATGGGGTATCTATGCATATTTTGTATGTATTGGTCCGCAAATATGCTTGTCAATTTGTATATTTCCGAGTTGTGGATGCTATTCTTAGGGAACAAAAGAATAGAGACCCGTTTTTTACCCCGGCAGACAGAGAACCCGCGATGCAAAAAAGTGTACATACTCTATAAAATCTCAGCCACCCCGCAAGTCTGCTTGTCAATTTGTATTTCGCGGAAGTATGTGTGCTATTTGTAGTACACGAAACAATAGAGACCTATTTTTTTAACCTGCCATCCCGAGAACCTGCGATCCAGAAAGTGGCCAAGTATGGAATGCGATATCCATACATGCTTTGTAAAATCTCATGTCCATACTTTATAAAGGTACATATTTAGTTTTTCCTGGTTTCTAGACATACTGATCTAGTCACCACACAGTTCGTGTTCCACATGAATTATAAAATATGCACTCCGAGTCGCACTGAGCTCTTTGGTTTCCTTATCCAATTTTATGGCCGCGGGTTCCCCTCTACGCGTTATCAAACTCTATCCATGTTCCATACTAAACAATTTTCCGTTCACTCTTTCTGTATTTGTCGAACTTGTTTTCAATTGTGTTTTTTTTATTTTCGTGTTTTGTGCTCAGAACGCGCAAACCCGCAGGTCCACCATTGAACATAAATACTATGTTGAGCCAGCGAGCCCGCAAGTCCACTTGTCAGTTTCTATATCGCCCAACTATGGATGTTGTTTGCAGCACATGAAACATTAGAGGCCCAATTTACATCTCGCCAGCTCGCAAGTCTGCGATTGAACTAACTGTCTAAGTATGGAATAAGGGATCTATGCATATTTCGTATGTATCGGTCTACAAATCCGCTTGTCAATTTGTATATCGCCGAGTTGTGGATGTTATTTTTAGGGCATGGAACAATAGAGGCATGTTTTTTACCCCAGCAGACCGAGAACCCATGATCCAAAAAAGTGCACATACTCTATAAAATCTCAGCCACCCTGTTGGGGTCCTATAATTATAGGCGACTCGATTCTTCGACTGTTGATTTGGTGTTTCTCCCGTGATGACGAAGTATGGCTCGGTTGATCCCGTTTCCTCCCTCCATTCTTTTCACTCGATTCCCCATCACCCTGTCGTATCCTTCATATACGCTGCGCCCTCACTCCCTTGTCATGTGGCCCCATTGACTAGTTTTCCCGCCACCCATCCATGAATAAACAAGACTTAGGATGAACAAAATAACAATAAAGGTAGTTAGATTAACTGATAATGTTAGTATAGGTTAAATTAATTATTAATTAATTAACAATTGAGTTAGCATGTTAGTAATTAATCAATTGTTAATTAATTAAGTTAGTATTAATAACTAAGTTAGTAATTAAGATTAATTAAAGATTAAATAAACAAATTAAAAATATTAAAAACAATTTAAAACAAACAAAAAATAAATAAAATAAAATAACAAAAAGTAATAAAACATATTATAATAAACATACATAAAAAAATACAAAACATACAAAACAAATCAAATATGCAAAACAAAACACATACGTGACATATAACATAAACATATAATAAAATATTAATAAAACAAATAAAAACAAAAATTCACATATCCTAAGTCTACCCATACCCCACCCCTCATACGTCACACTCCACTCACCCCCCTCATATGTCACACTCCACTCACCCCTTCACACTCCTGCCCACAGTTACCTCCATGCACTTTCATACACCCTGTACAGCCCATCACAGTTACCATTTAAATCAACGTACCATAATTTTTTCGGACCCCCCCTCACCATCCAGAATTTAACAAGAGGGGGTCCGGAATTGTAAATAATACTTGTGCACATATGAACAGCCCAGGGACGGGCACCTAAATCAACGGTCCAGATTAGATTCCGGACCCCCCCTTCCATTCTACCTTTAATGGAGGGGGGGGGGGTTCGGAATACCGCTTTTCACAAAAAAAACCACTTTTCCATATTTTTGTCAATTTTTGTCTGTTTTACCATGTCTTCGTCTGAGGCCGATTCTGTGCAAACGAAGATGTATTTTAAAAATCCGAGAGAGGTTTTTTCTCAGAACGGGCTGAGGAATAAAAACCTCTCCCATTTTTTTCAACGGCGCTACGAGTAGGGAGAATCGAAGACATCTTTGAGGCCTATTTTTTCAGCTTTTCAATTTTCCGTTACAGTCCCGATCTTACAGGAGCTGTTACGACCCGCTGGGAACGAATTTGGAGAAACCGAAGGAAATTGTTGTCCAGAACATGCCTATCTAAAATAACCTCCTTCAAGTTTCTCCCAGGTGTCATCATTCAAGAGAAAAATACGTCTGTTCGGACCCCTTTTTCGCAGAAAACTGGTCTGTCTTTCATGGCAGAAAGCTCCAGATTTTGTGGGAGTGGTGGCTATTTTTGGCCGAGGCAGTTAAACCGACTTTCGAAATTTATTGGGATGATCTATCCTATTTATTCATATGTTTTTAATGTAAAAGGGTTCGACCTGTGGAAAGATTTTGGCCCTTTTTGGTTGGACTGTGGGCCTTGTTACTTGAGGAGGTTTCTCTGTAATTTTGGAATGACAAATCAGTGATGGAGGAAATGATTTACAGGATTCTCGTGTAGCAGTGTTGGTGGTGTGTCCCTTGTCTGTTTTTAATTATCTTTCTACTATCATTCAAGCATTTTCATTTCTTATTATTGAAAAACAGTTAATGGAGAAGAATTTATGCGTGCATACTCTTTGTCCAATTTTTTCAATAATCTTTATGTTTTCTTCTAAAACTCAGTCTATGAATTCTTAACTGCTCATTTGCTCAGTTTTTCCTCCCCCTTTTCTTCCTCAAATCGACACCCTTTAAACTTGATTCGATCCAACAGTTGTTACTATCTTTCCCTGTGGAGACATTTACCTCTAGTTTTGATTTGATCATTGTCTTATAAACCGACCCCATAGCCCAATGGTGATATGATAAACTCGTCAACCACATCCTCATCTAAATATTTTCAAGTACCCCAACCCCACACTTGCATAACTAGACTAATACCTATTAAAACAAAGCTATATCAGACAGAGAGATCCCTCTCTGAGTCTTGGAGGGCTAGATCCAAGACTTGAAGTGGTTTTGATGTTTCCTCTGCGACTACCTTACAGCCTTGGGCAAATTACAGAGCGCTAACAGAAGGGCAATTCCACTGGGGAACTAACCCAAAATTACACTTCAAAGATTCAGATCTGATCACTGATGGTGGACAGTGGCCAGACACAAGAAGGCTGAGATCATTCACCTGGCGACTCCAAACAGCTCCAGACAGTGCCAACTCGAAGACTCCACTGGAGGAAGAACCTGAAGCATGGCCAAGCAGCCTAGAAAGACCAGGTACTCAAACTCAAATTGCATTCAAGACATCTTTGGTTTCATCTGCAATTATGTCTTGTCTTTTTCTAAGCCTGATCAAAAGTATATTGTTGAAGATTACTTTGACCATCAGTCAATTGATGAGTCTCAAGAGATCATATCCCAAATTGTAGATTATGGACATACTTATACACCTGTGCACATCCCAGATGCACCTATAGAAACCCTAGTGAGACATAAGCCTCCTGCTTTGTCTCCTACTCTTGCTAAATAGCTGGATGGTTGTAAGCTTCTTTCTTCATATCCTGTGCTTGCAAAAGTCTTAGACCGATACAAGCCTCTAGATTTGCCTCCCATTCTCCATGACCTCCCTGTCAACTACCTCAATAATCTGTTCAGGTTTGATGGAGAGAATGCCAATATTACTGCTGAAAATCATATTCAAAACCTTGAGGATTTCCTTGACCTTTATGAAGTTGAAGATGATGATGTCTATATCAGGATGTTTGCCCTGTCCTTGGGAGGTAAAGTCAAAGATTGGTTTAAGAACCTTCCAGCTGCTAGCATCAGAAATTTTAATCAATTTATGCAAGTTTTTCTAGATATATGGGTGGTCATGAGAAATATTTTCCTCCTCCTAGAAGAGTATGACCACTTGAAAAGAAATCCAGGGGAGACAATACATCAGTTTTCAGCCAAATTTAATAAGGTGTATCATGCAATACCTACTGATATAAGGCCACCCCCAGGATCAACTCACTTGCATTACCTAGATGCCTTCGATCCTGAGATGACATTTCAGTTAAGGGAAAGGAACACTACAAGCCTTGAAGAGATGCAGAGCATTGCAGTTGATGTGGAGACCAATTTGCTAATCAAGAGGTCAAAATTAAAGGATAAAGAAATGGAGTAGCTGAAGTCATCAGAAGCTAAACTGGAGATTTTGGCCAGTGCCATGGAAAAGTTGATGCAGAAGATTAACATAAAAGAGGAGCTTGTTGTCCAAAGACATCATGTTCCATTGATTTCAGAGAAAGACACGGTCATAGTTCCCAAACATTTCTCTGCTCATCCTGGGTACCATGGATCGAATAATGATTCGTTCATTTATTTAATTCACAACACAGTCAAAGATGAAGCTCCATCCCAACATGTAGAGAAACAACCAGCTGACATGATATGCATGTTCAATGACATTTCATCCGTGGATGATTTACCCAAGTGTGACCAGTATGATGATGATCATGAAGCTGAAATAGAGGTTGTCTATTCAAAGAAACCAACAGCATGTCATTGGCAGGAAGGAGATAATTTACAATTCAGATGTGACAATCATCCCATGCTCAACAATCATGACAGCGATGAGGAAGAGACAGAAAATATCAGAGTAAGTGAAGACACTTTGCCCTTATGTTTCTCATCTTTTCAATTTATGAAAAGAAACTCTAGGTCAGTTGTAAATAGTGAAGACATAAATTTCTCTGATCAATCAGTTGAAGATGCCATTAAGAATATGGAGGTTGTTCTAAACCCAGAATCACAGCCCTTGACCTACATTAATTTTCAAATTCTTGATGAAATCTTAGAGCCTGAGACAAATTATGAGTTAATCCAAAAGAAATCTGTACCATTGTTCTTTAAATCATTTCAAGTTTTGAAGTAGACTCTTGGACAAGTGTTGAAGGATAAATACATAAAAGGTCAGGAAATTTCATTTGAGTCAATGCAACAGTCTTGTCAGTCTTTTCAGGATCCAATAGTTGATCAGTTGGATGGCCTATGTGGTCAAAATCATTCGTCATTCACCAGTCATGAGATAAAAAGTTGTTATGATAGGGATATGATTAGACAGTCAGTTACATGGGTGTGTTCAGTGGAAGGATCATTTCAAAACCCATCAGGAAAGTTGCAGCCATGTCAGGAAATGCATAAGGATGAAAATAACATAGATACAGTGCCTGAGATGTCATCTAAGAATCAAGGAACATGTCATTTCTACCTTGATCCTGTAGTTACCTATATGGAAAATTTTCTCACTGTGGAGCCTCAATCTTTCTCTGACATTACTTTTGTTTTTCAAGATTGTCGAGGTCCCTATGATAAAGATCAATCATGTTTTGGGTAGTGGCTTTTTCACTTTGCAGTTTTGAGTCGATGGGAAAAAGGTCAAGCTGCACTTTTCGTTGTGCTAACAAGCAGTCTCAGAAGCTACTAGATTGGCTCCATTGGCATTTTTCCATTACCTAGTTGAGAAATGATTGCAGTAGGGTAGGTAGGAAAAAATGAATAAGCTTAGCATTCCGAGCATCTCTTTTTTAGCAGTGTTTAGCTTAATTTGGTTTCAGTTGCAAGATCAAAACAGGTACAGGTTACAGAATAAGATTTTGGGATCAGCCCAATGGATAAATCTCTGGTCTGCATGTTCAGAAGTCTGTGGTTCTTGACACCTCCTGAAAGAAGCTGCCATCCCCAGGTGGAGCCTATGTTGGGGTCCTATAATTATAGGCGACTCGATTCTTCGACTGTTGATTTGGTGTTTCTCCCGTGATGACGAAGTATGGCTCGGTTGATCCCATTTCCTCCCTCCATTCTTTTCACTCGATTCCCCATCACCCTGTTGTATCCTTCATATACGTTGCGCCCTCACTCCCTTGTCCTGTGGACCCATTGACTACTTTTCCCGCCACCCATCCATGAATAAACAAGACTTAGGATGAACAAAATAACAATAAAGGTAGTTAGATTAACTGATAATGTTAGTATAGGTTAAATTAATTATTAATTAATTAACAATTGAGTTAGCATG
>ML790966.1:347499-376641 GCA_009831015.1 Picea engelmannii
TTTACTTTATCATTTAAATAATGATTTCTTCTTTTAGGTCACTTTGACTTCTTTGACCTTGGGGGCTTCAAGCCTTCATGTGGGGGTCCTTCATCTTCATAAGGCCATAAATCTCAAACGATGAGGAGTTATGTGACATTCCACATACCACCGGATATGGAATAACAAGCACTATCGATATAGGTTAGTTTCACCAACAATTTCCTTGATCTTCATCTTGTTATTCCACATACAAGCATGGGTCGTCCAACCATTCTTCTAGGATAACTCAATCCGCAAAGCGTCTTCCCGTGAGGGCTTTCACCATAAGGGACCACTTTGGATTTCATCCATTTGTGCACCTTATCAGTCATGATAAGACAATAATGAGAGCATGGGTCCTGCAACCATTCTTCTAGGATAACTCAATCCACAAAGCGTCTTCCCGTGAGGGATTTCACCATAGGGGGACCACTTTGGAGTTCATCCATTTGTGCATATTATCAATCATGATAAGACAATAATGAGTCATCTATACATTTTTCCAACAATGCATCATATACCAATTAAACCACATCGATCCATCTTCATCATGTATTAATGAAAACTCATTGATCCATCTTCATCATATCAATGACAACTCATTGATCGATCTTCATCTATGCATTCTCATCAAGGAAAATACATATTATATTACATCAATCATCAATCAATCAATCATTTGAAATCAATCAATCACTTGACATCAATCAATGACATCAATCAATCAAACCATTGGCAACAATGACATCATGATCCAACGTAGAGACCCTGGACGACAAAGCCTCTCAATTCCTGTAGTTTCTCTCTGCATTATAGGGTGCTCATCACCTCCCAGCAGAGGCATCCCAAACAACAACAACCCAACCAATGGTAACCTCAGAACTAGTTTTGGCACTAGAAACTTTGGTCCACGCAGAGGCAGACCGTGAGGAGTAGAGGCTTCCATCACGACCGGGGGAAGTCCAGAAGGAAGAGCACGTGCCATCACAGATGGAGGATGCCATGCAACTGGGCCAGACACCAGTTGAGGAGGATCCGCCTCCTCTTGGGGACACAACATTTGATGCCTTCTACATAGCCGCGTCGCCGCACTACAACCCATACTGGTGATCTGTCTGTTGTTTTTGTCTATTGTTTTGTCATGTTCATGGAAACCTTTCATGCATTTTTCCATGGTCATTATAGTAATGCTATCTACACTTTCCACAGTTGTGACGACCACCGTTAGGGACCATAATTTTGAACTCTTTTTGCATCAGTAACAGTCTACACTTCAATTATGAAGCGGTTTGGCTGGCTGAGTTGGTTTCCCCTCAGGGAAGCTCATTATTTATAGCTTGAAACCATGGAAATTCTCTGTAGTCCTTCATTTTGACAGAATTTTATACAATCTTAGTTATAAAAAAAAATATTGAATAAAATTTAAATAATTGTTTATACTATTCATTAAGTAAAAAAATGTTATAGCATTATATAAATTACTATAAATCTTCATACAATGTTATAATATTCTATAAATTACTTAGTCTCATGTATATGATGGAATTGTTAGGTGAAAAATGTATATGATGGAAGTGTTTGGTGAAAAATGTATATCATGGAACACACTAGACATGAAAAGTGTGAACCCGCGACTCTGTAATTGTTCGGTGAAAAATGTATCAAGTGTTATAGCATTATATAAATTACTATAAATCTTCGTACAATGTTATAATATTCTATAAATTACTCAGTCTCATGTATATGATGGAATTGTTGGGTGAAAAATGTATATGCCGGAAGTGTTGGGTGCAAAATGTATTTCACGGAATAGGTTGGCCATAAAAATTGAAAAATATGAACCCGTGACTCCTCCAACCCACCACTCCATAATTGTTGGGTTACATTGGTTATGTATTAAATATTTCATGTACTATCAAACTTAGATCCTAGGAACCTTCATTCATGTACCAGACATTAATAATGTTTGATAAATTTCAAATAAAACTAATTCGGGAACACTAAATTCTGCATGAATACCACATGTACTGCAACTTGCAACCCACACATTTACTCCCCTTTCATCCTGGCAGGGACTACGCTGCCATGCAATACTTGTTATTGAAGTCATCCTTATTTGGTTGGCATTACTGTGGTATTAAGAAATTAATGATATTAGACCCTCATGACATTTAGACAATGATTATTGATTATTTTGGAAATGAATCACATACACCTCTAATATTGTTTAAGTTATAGTCACACGATCTTTTTAAGTGGGTGCAATGAAGTTTTGCTTGTAACATTTAGACAATGATTATTGATTATTTTGGAAATGAATCACATACACCTCTAATATTGTTTAAGTTATAGTCACACAATCGTTTTAAGTGGGTGAAATGAATTTTTGCTTGTAATTATTTTATGTTACTTGTAGATGTTTAGACTTAGTATCGTGTGATAATTAGATCGTAAAATATTGAATTGTTCGATTATTGAGCATGCGTTTTATTTTAAATAATTGATATTGAATTATAGGATTGATTGTTATGATAGGATTGGATAAAGGAATTAGATATCTCCTTGTTCCGCAGAACAATCATCAGTCCTGAGACCTTAAATGGTCAAAATAAATCGGATGAATACTAGACTTGAGTATTGATTATGTGTCTTGGAGGTCCTAAACTTGAATAGTAGGTTGGTGGGTAGGTATCCTTGATATATTTATGTGATATGATTGAGTTTAGTAGCAGTGATGATGTGTCTAATTCTTACTATGTAATGATGTGGATGAGAATAGAATGTGTACATTGATGTATGTTATTGTCACTTAGTCCTTGTTCAATGTTTGTTTAAAAAAAAAAATACCACTACTGTACTCACTTCACTATTGTACTCACTTAATTGATATTTTAACAAAGGGGACGTTACAGAGAAAAAAGAAAATTCAACCAAAACTACATATAAACGGAAAGTGATGATTTTGCTCTTTAGAAAACTATCATGATGTATTCTAGTTTTCTATACCATATGCATGTTTTTCATGGTTAATCCCCGAAGTGATGGGTACAGATTTTGAAAATATAACATATATGGTTCAACGTCTTCGAGAAGTGGTTCAACACAAAATTTATAAAATAGTTTACAATTGTGAGATCTAAAGTTGTATGTATGACATGTGTAACTTCTACTACAATGATATGCTAGTATGTGTAACTCTTACTACGATAAGTTAGTTGTGAGTAGATGTAATGGTTATACTAGTTTAGTAAGGATATAGACCCACAATAAGTACATAATATAATAAAGCAGTGCTAATGCCTAATTATTATGACACAAGCGAACTTAAGAGTAATATAAGGACTAATATAATAACTTTTGTATTCATTGCATATAATATTTTATTTTTTTTTGTAAATAAAAGTGTAGAACCTTGTATTAATGATGTATATAAGATGTACAGTGACAAGTCTGAGCCACCTGTTCTACCACAAATGGGAAACCAGAACATGTGGCTCCTTGATGTTCAAAGATTGACACATCCTTCTAAGTTCTAGCACTGCTAGAACTAAAAAATTTACACAAAAAATTACAGTCTATCTGCTGAAACAAAAAAGGTTTGAACCATGTTTTGAACCTTGACACTAAGGCCAACTATATATAGAGCTTCCATAACTAAAAATACATATACAAAATAAGAAAAAACTGCTAGTTCATCTATCTTGTTGCCGTGATGAGCTAGACCAACGACCCTGCAACTGAAATAGACAAAAAACCAAAACCTGGAGACATCAGTCCATAGTTGAGCCTGGTTTGCCATGTATTGTGTAGACCAAGGTAAACCGTTGACCACAAGTAGGGAATTTGGCACGTGAAAAAGCATCCATTAACACATCGAACAATATGTCCATCCGTTGGCTAAGGATGCTCTAGGAATGCATCTGGTCATCTTGTTTCTACCTAATTTCGAAGAGGAGTTGAAGGTTCTCCTCCACGAGGCGGTTGGAGAAATGTTGAGGATGTTCCTCCTCCTCCTCCTCCTCCTTTCCATATTCGTTGGTAGCTCATGCGTTCTCCTCCAATTTCCCTGTGGTTATTTCATTGGCTATCCCTACGTCATCCTCCAGCTGCCATCTTGGAGGAATATCCTCCTCCACCGTGCAACTTCCATCGCCATAGTGGGGATCACCTAGATTGACGATAGGGGGTGCCAAGAGGTTGGTGGCCAAAGGGGGGCACATGCCCGAGGGTGGTGCCTCCTATTTTGCCTCACTCGGGCTATGGAGCAGTGGAGGGAAGGATGAAGGGAAGTGAGCAGTAGAGGAGGTTTCTTCCGTTTTCACCAAACTGGTTCCATAGAAATGGAGAGGGGTCGATTGTGTCCTATGGAGAGAGTGTCAAGGGCTCGCAAAATGAACAATGAGAGCTCGTTGGGAGGGGGTGAGCCTATTACGTCGAGAGAGGGTGTTTTTTTTATTAGCACCCCTCTTGGATTTACCTCTCTCCCGAGGCATGCTGGGGGGAGTATGGAGGTGGAGGAAAGAAGGAATGGAGGTTGAGGGGAGTTGTAGAGGGTAATGGAAGGAGATAGAGGTGCTGAGAGGGAGCTTGAGGTGACAGAGAATGAAATTCGAATGGAGGGATTCGAGGTCAGGGTGGAAGTCACTAGTGCACAAAAACACGTTGTAGAGAGTGGTGGTTCTGGAATTCTTGGGAGAGACAAAGAGATGGAAAAGAAGAGTTCACCAGTGTGGATGAGGAAAGGAATAAGACCCTCGCTCGAAATCCTGTTCACACCTCTTAATGCCATTGAATCCTGAATTGA
Source organism: Picea engelmannii (assembly GCA_009831015.1). Lineage (NCBI taxonomy): Eukaryota > Viridiplantae > Streptophyta > Pinopsida > Pinales > Pinaceae > Picea > Picea engelmannii. The sequence goes on from ML790966.1 coordinate 352,325, forward strand.
CATCTGGGTCCTCCATTGANGCTTGCTCGCACATTACCCGAGCTAGGTGCACTACCATTACTCCTCTCATGGTGTGAGCCATGGGGGGGTTATTGTCTAGGGGATGTCGGCTAGGGTTAATAACTCCCTCGGCTGCTCGATTCCAAGTGTCCTCAAAATATGACCAGGTGGCACCCCATCTGGGTATTGCATATAATATATTTAAATGAACAACGATCTTTTCAATGTGACAGATATGAACCATCATCTATAACATATAAAAATATAATATAAATTTTATATGGGAAATAACATATCAAAATATAACCCCGTATGGAGTGATAGTGGGAGACACTTGTCAAGAGGAGCAGTCGAGAAAGAGCCACCATGGCGTAAGCCACGTGATTAACACGTGCCTCCCCCTCCCGCCACCTTAATGCTATTAAAACCACATTGCATGAGACAGGGCACCATTAATCTCAGTGTGCCCTGCTCTAGCTATCCGTCCCTTCGATGGTCTAGCGCCATGGCTATGTATTTACTCTGCATGTGTGTTGGTTTAATGGATGGAACCAACGACTCAGATACTATGAATTTCACCAAGTGCATTGGACGCCTCATTATCCTATGGTCGAATCCTCCAGATCTCGACCTTCCTCTCAGCTAATCATATGCCTGCTATCATTATCTCCTAGGTGTTTTCGCCCTCACTGTGTCTTAGAGATGCCATGACAGAGGGGGAAGTCCAAATGAGGCTCAGCATGGCAGCTCAACCAACTGCGTCTGGCCCTCCGCCCCCCGCCAGCACCTTCCCACAACTCCTCCTCCTCTTCACCTTCCTCGTCCTCCTCCCTGGCGTAGTCGAGCCACAGTCCCAACAACCTCCCACCCATCTTGTCACCTTTTGCTTGCAGGTTGGAGTGGTTTGATCTCTCGGGGACTTCTCTGGGATTTAACCTAGGCCCCCTTGGAGATTTTCCCCCCGCCTCGCAGTTAGTACTAGTGGATCCACTAAACTCATCGACCCACTCACTTCCCCAGTCGCCCCATGCCTTGCTACACTGCGCTCACTCTCAGAGTGATGGCCATGGAGCAATCCAAGGTTCACAACAACAGCCTCACTCCCGCACAGACTCTTGCGCCGACTCTGAATTTGAATTGCAAGCAGGCCTTGCATTGTTGCAAGGCCTAGCTTTTGAGTTACAATGGGACTTGGATGATCTATGGTTTTGCATGGAGACTCTGGATGGGAAAGAAACGTGATTCCTGCAATTGCTTTCAACGATGCAGGATGCGTACCACCCCTCAGCTAGAGAAGCACACACAACAGAGGCTGAGACACCAGTCTTGGCACCAGCTCCACCACTTGGGTCTTCGGAGGAAGCTGCACCAGTCAAGGAGGAGGATGTGACACCAGTCAAGGAGGAGGACGTGACACCAGTCAAGGAGGAGCCAGCTCCTCACGGGGGCGCGACGATCGATGACACCTCCATGGACGCGTGGCTGCACTATAGCCCTACCACTTGACATGCACAAGTGTCTCTTTTATTTTTCTCGGATGGAGGGTTGTATAACTGTTGTTTTTCCTCATAGATGCTATAGTGGTAATCTATTTCATTTTTTGTTTGTGTCAATTACTGTCAAGCTAGTCACCCTTAGGGGACTGCAATTTTCTAATATATGTCAGTAGAAAGATCAAGCTATAATATTTTGTTGTTAAAACTTATTATGACTGATAGTTTAAGACTTGAACTAGCTGGCTAAGTTGGTTTCCCCTTGAGATAACTCAATGTTTATAGCCTGGAACAAAGTAATGATACTGTAATCTTTGATTTTGGCACGTTTTTATACAATCTTACTTACAAAAAAAACATATCAAAATATAAAATTTTGTAAATTTTATATTGAAAATAACATATCAAAATATAATATAAATTTTGTATAATTTTCCTTCATAGCGGGGTCTTCTATACCTCTATTAATGTTTGATGAGTTATAATTGAAGTTTTTTTTTTCCTAAATTTTAACATTATTTTTATTTTATTTTATAAAGTAAATATAAAAACAAAAAAATATATCCATAAGAAAATATGTTCAATCTCATTTTGTGAATCAAAATATATAATTGAATCGACTTTGAAAAGGTTTATCTAATTACTATTTGGTTTATTGTTCAACTAATTAAATAAATATAATTGTGATAAATGTTTATTATTATTGATTTCATAGAATTTAAATATTATTTAAAATTATGAAATTTAATTTTTATAAAATGTTATGTTTATTTTTCATCATATTTTCAAGATTATTGGATTTACTATTTGGTTTATTGTTCAACTAATTAAATAAATATAATTGTGATAAATGTTTTTTATTATTGATTTCATAGAATTTAAATATTATTTAAAATTATGAAATTTAATTTTTATAAAATGTTATGTTTATTTTTCATCATATTTTCAAGATTATTGGATTGAGAAAAATAAAGTGTATTATAACTTAGTATGAAGAGTATGTGTGATGTTGTGTTTAATATATAATATATATATGAATGAGACATGTGACACATATAATCTTATAAAACAAAATATTAAATTAAATTAAATATAATAAAAAATACCAAACCTCAATTAATATGTATACATATATTATTATAGATTCATCTTTATTTTTGTATTTTTAATTCTTTAAAGTTTTGAATTTCAATTTATTTAATTTTTTTTCATATTTAATAAATTTAAAATTAAGATAGATATATATTGAGTATATCAAATTTTGAAATCATAATACTTAGATTTTTATTGAAAAAAATAAAAGTGAATATCATAACATGTTAAAAAATTTACATTCTACTTTTTAATAGTTATATATAGATGATGTTTTTCTATATTTTGGAGTGATTTATTGATAGTGTTGTTTATAACTCTTCTTTGTAAATACATCATCTCAAATTCAATTATATTATCTCTTTATATATATTCAAATAACCTTTTTTTTCATAAAACCATGTATGGGAAACCCTTAGAGACTTCATTATTGTTAAAGGGTGGTAACATGGGTAAATATTTGGTGCCTAAGTTTCAATTACTTTACCCCAAGGGGATTAAGTGAGTCAAACTAGTGACCTCCCCAACTTGGGGGAGAAATATAATGCCTGGTTAATGACCACTTGAGATAACCATCAAGCTTTTATTTGAAGGACATTGGTGTGGGATTTGATTTACTTATTTATGCACATGTCATGAGATAATTTAATAAAATCTCTCTGGGTGCGACCACACATTTGAAAACTATCTCAAGGTGACTCATTTTTAAAGGAGGAAAAAGGGATGGGATTTGATCCATTTATATATGAAAAAATCATGAGATCATTTAATAAAACCTCTCTAAATGAAATCACACATTTGACCATTACCTCAAGGTGACCCCATGGCTCTTGGAAAACCCCTCATGGGAAATAAAACTAACCATTGGTGAAAAAATCCCAATTCCTTACCAACAGATCCAACATGTGTGAGCCTTTATCATTGAAGGAGATGGGGTGATATTTGATCTGCTTATGTGTACATAGATCATAAAATCATTTCAATATATTTTTTGTAGATGTAATCACATGTATGACCACTACCTCAAGGTCACCCATCGCTTAGAAAATAACCCTTACAGGAATTAAACTTTATCCACTAATAAAATCCTAATTGATCCTCACCAATTGATTTAACCCCTGTAGATGATTTCCAAACAAACTTATAAGTTAAATTTTACCATTCTCATTTTAAAACCATATTCATATTATCATCTTCATAATATGATGATAATCATTTATCTATACCTTTTATCAATATCTAATTATTGTAATTTCTTAATTTTTGGTCAAACATTTTATGAGCTCACCTTATATTTTCATTTCATATCTTATTTGGTGTCTTATATTTTCATTTCATAACTTATTTGGTGTCATATTTATAAGTATAAAAATGATTTCCATCATTAAAAATAATAAGTTTTTTTCTATCATATTCAAAGTTCAATATTCAACATTTTGATCATTCTAAATTTGTTTTTGTTAACAATCATATATATCAACAACTTATGATTTTATTTAATTTTTCCTTAAAATTTTTCTTCAAATAGTATATTAATTAAGTATTATTGGAATACAAAATGATTCTAATTGCATTCTTTATCTTGATTAATAATATTTTCTCCCTTTTCATGTTTGAGTGATCAGAACTATGATTTTGCTTCACCCCTCTAAAGAAGCATCCATATGGAGGAACATATGGAGGAACTTGTACCAAAGGGGTTAACTCCTTAGTCATGTTTTTTCTTCACCCTTCTAAAGAAGCATCCATATGGAGGAACTTGTACTGAAAGGGTTGACTCCTTAGTCATGTTTATATTAATGTTTCCATCACAAATATCAATGTATGGGGCATGATATTTTATTAAAAAACACATGAAAAAATATCCACATATCCATTTATGGAGTCAATTAGTGGTGTCACAACTCCCAACCTTTTTATTAGACAAATTTTGTATTCACTTGACTCTTAACTTGAGAGACCTTTTCCTATATGAAATAATATTTCCATATATGCATAATCAAAACAAAAGATAAAATGGAAATACATATGTTCATGATAAAAAGTTGTGTTGACCTCTCATTATCAATATTTATAAGGTATTAGATGATATTATGTAAAGCAAAAATATGATTGTTGTAACAATTTTTAGCAAAAAGAGAAAAATAGAGGCAACAATGATAGAATTGATTCTAGAAATGATGTATTTATTATCTCAATATACAAGTTCTCTTACCTCTTTGAGGGGGAAACCTCTATTAAATCATAGCTCAAGTACAAAATATTCTCAAGACAAAACGTTTCCATGCTTTCTACCCCTATTTATATTATTTCTATATTCTAGAGAACATTTTATAGAAATAACTTTCTAGAGGTGGAACATTCTAGTAAGCCTTCTTACATTAGACATGTTCACATTAATATATAGTCCTTATTTAATAATGTTGGAATATATTACATAGAAAAAAATATTATTCTATCTACTTGACAGGTTAGGGAGGTTAGGACCCTAACATGCCCTCCCCCTTGTCCTTAAGGCTTTAGATGGGGAAAGTATTGAAAAATGGTATTTGACTCCCATGTGGCATCCTCAGGTTGTGTATCCTTCCATTGTACTAAAACCTCCTTAATTGTGTGTTGATGAATATGACACTCTTGTTGGTCCAAGATTTCTTGGGGCTGCAACCAAATGGAGCCTTCTTCATCCAATCTAGGTAGAATGGTTTAAGTATGGCACTTGGATCAAATCATTTTGTTTAAGAAGGAAACATTAAAAACTAGAAGGAGCTTAGAGTGATTGGAGAGAGCTAACTTGTAAGCCACGATCCCCACATTTTTGAGGATTGTATAAGGACCATAAAACTTTGGAGCAAGCTTTTGGCAATGATCTTCTTTGAGAGATGTTTCCTTATAAGGTTGAATATGAAGACACACATGGTCCCCTTAAGAAAAGTTGAATTTTGAATGACATTGATCATGTTGTTACTTCATGCAATTTTGAACCATGAACAAATTCTCTTTAAGAGTACGTAGAATGGAACCTCAGGATATAAGGGTTTTTCTATGTCCTGTACCTTGGAGACACCGAGTAGGAAGGATAATACAGAAGGTGGATTCTGACCATAGACAACCTCAAATGGATTCATGCAAGTGGCACCATGGTGAGATGTGTTGTATCACCATTCAATGTGTGTAACCACTTAACCCATTGACATTGTTGGTTGGATGTGAAACACCTCAAATATGTTTCCAGACACTTTTTCATAGATGCAATTTGGCCATCAGTCTAGGGATAATATGCCATGCCGAGATGCAGTTGGGTAACCTAGATATTGATTTGTTTTTTCCAAAATTTGTTGTAAAAGTGGGAGCATGATCGGATACAATAGAGTGGAGCATTCCATGGAGTTTGAAGATATTGTCCATGAAAAAATGGGCCACAATGGATGCTATGAACATGTGTTGGAGGGAACATAAATGATCATATTTGGAAAGGATATTCACCACAACCATGATGACTGATTTGTTACTCAATTTGGGTAATCCAACAATGAATTCCATAGAAATAACAATCCATATAGCAGGTGGAATAGGAAGAGGTTGGAGTGTGCGAGGATTTTTTATTGTTTCCCCCTTATTGCATTGGAAAGTATCACATTTAGCCATAAAAGTGTGGATGTATTGTTTCATGCTTTCCCAAAAAGAGAAATGTTTGATTCCTTCATATGTTTCGTGAAAACATGAATGCCTCGTTGTTGATGAAGCATGGAGTTTAGAGAGCACAATAGATTTAAAGTGACACTATTTTCTCAAATACATGTGACCTTTATGGAGAAGATCCTCATTGTGTCAAGAGTATCCCAAAGATACATGAGGATATTGTTGCAATTGTTGGATTAGGAAATAAATTTTGGGATCTTGGAACCATTCCTAGTGAATTTCCTTTAACCAATATAATATAATGAAGGAGAGTGAAAAGAGGTATTTCTCTTCTTCATATTTTAGTGAAAGAGCATAAAAAACCACATTTTATTTTCCCGTCTTGTAAATGATCCCACAATCATAGCCAAACATTTTGTTCAACCACTTGTATTACTCAGGGGATGAAACCCTTTGTTCCAAAAAATATTTTAGGATATGGTGATTAGTTTTAATTTGGAAGAATTTCCCCAGAAGGTAAGGATGTTAGAGATACATTGGGTTTAGAATAACCGACATTTCCTTTTCATAGGTGTATTTTCCCAAGTGTCTCTCAGATAGTTGTTTTCTAGTGAAAACAAAAGGTCTAACATCTTGCATGAGAACTGCCCCAATTCCTTTCCCATAAGCATCCAATTCCAAAACAAAAGTATTTGTGAAGTTGGGTAGTTCTAGAAAAAGATTCATACACATAACCTCTTTCAAGAATTGGATGGATTTATCAACTCTTGGAGTCCAGCTAAAATCATTCTTTTAAGGAGAGGAGTGAGGGGAGTTAGAATTTTTCTATAATTATGAACAAACTTGAGATAATATCCCATTAAAATCAGGAAACCTCTCAAAATTTTAAGAGTTTTAGGATGGTTCCAATCCTTCATATATTCTGTTTTCTTAGTATACACATGGACACCATCCTTGCCAACAATATATCCCAAGTACTCAACTTCAGGAGCACCAAAAGAACATTTAGACTAATTGAGAAAGATTTTGTGTTGAGACAATAAATGTAAGACTTGATACACATGGGCCATATGGGCTTGCCAAGTTTTACTATAAATGAGAATATCATCAAAGAATACCAATACAACATAATGGAGGAAATGGTGGAATACATTATTCATGAGACTTCAGAAAGTAGAGGGTGCATTACATAAGCCAAAGAGCATGGCCAAGAAGTATTAATGTCCTTCATGAGTTTGAAAGATAGTTTTTAAAATATTGACCTCTTTCATACGTATTTGGTGGTAGCCAGAACACAAAACAAGTTTGGTAAAGAACTGAGCACCACTCAGTTCATCTAGAAGGTCATCGATGACAGGGATGGGAAATTTATCTTTAATGGTAATTTTGTCGAGGAAAAGAAATTAGGGCACATGTGCCATGTACCTTCTTTGTTGAGTACCATGATGACTAGAGAATAATAAGGGTTGGTACTAGGACGGATAACAACCAACATTGGCAATTCCTGAACAATTTTCTCAATTTCATTTTTTTGGGAAAATGGGTGAGGATAAGGGAGAATGTTGGGTGGAAGACTACTAGGGACAAGTGGGATGGAATGAACATGGGTTCCATAAGAAGGGAGCTTCCCTGGGGGTTGTCAAAAATATATTTGTTTTTGGAGAGGATAGACTATATGTCAAGGTGAAAAGTAGGTGAGTGGGTCTCAACTACTTGAATGGCATGGAGTTGGGAAATAATGTCATAATGACCCTTTTTGAGTAGTTTATCCATTCATTGTGAACTGATGATATCAAGGGAACATGTCATGATGCCTTGGAACTCATATTTGTTTCAATCCTATTGGAAACTCATGGTTAATTCCTTGAATTCCATGGTGATGGGGTCTGGTGTGCGTAATCATTCAACACCTAGAACAATGTCAAAACTTCCCATGTCAACAAAAAAACATGTGAGATTTCAGGTGATAATGACCAATTTGCAGGAACAAATTTTCACAATGACCCCCACATTTCATCGAACCACCATTAGAAATCATGATTTGAAAATTATTGACTAACAATCGGCAATGAATAAAATTATGGGTGCTACCATTGTCGTCTAGGATAATCACTTGTTGATGCTTGAGCTAACCAATTAAATTAGGATTTTGGGGAGCATAGAGACCAATGAGGGAATTCAAAGAGATAAGTGGTTCAAATTTTGGTGGATCAGAGGGTGGGTTATGATCATTTTATTTTGGTTGATATTCAGAATGGAAAACATCACCATAATCTTTAGAAACATCCTAAAAAATGGCCATAAAAATATTTTTATCGTTACACTTGTTCCCCTGAAAATATTTTTCATCACAATTATGGATAAGATCATTCAATTGACATTCAACAATTTCTTCCCTGGTTAGATTGCGGATCTTAAGAGGAGGAGAAGGATGGGTAGGATTTGTGGGAGAGGAACGTGGAATAAAGGAGGGCTTTATTATTTGGGAAGAGACTACATGTTGTGCTTCCTTAGCAAAATGAGTAGCTGCAAGCTAGGTCTAGGGGCGAGACATTAGGATATGAGCTCAAATGCCATCCTTAATTCCACTAATAAATCACTCACAAAAGAAGGTGTCAGAAATTCCTTCCATTCAAAAATCCAAATGTTCAAATGAAGTGATGTATTCTTCCACTATACCATACTATTTAAGCTTGATAAAAAGTCCCAAATGATGTGTGTTGGTGTTAAAGAATTCATAAAGAAATGCAACAAATTGGGTTCAAGAAATATACCCCTGGTGTGAATTTTAACACCATTTCCAACATTTATTATCCAAATAAAGGACAATGATATGAAGTTTGTTCAAATAATCTGTAATGCAAGAAGAAATAATGTTCCATTTTAATGACCTAACTCGTGGAGTTCGAACCATCAAATTTATTCACCTCAACTTTGGGAAGATTCCATTCACGATGAATAGGGTTAGAATGAAAGGCCATGGAATGGGATGAGTCAACGCCCTCTTGGTGTGAAGGTTATTCAAAGGAGGTAGGGCCCTGCGATTGACTAATCACCACTATCAAGTTTTTCACATTTTCAGAGAAAGTGGCAAATTTGGAATTCAGGGTAGTAATATTTTAAGTGATTTACTTGATTTAATTCTTGGTATAGGTGTGGGAATTGTCCAAGGAAAGTATGTGTTTTACAAAGTCTTAGTTGTGGGTGTGGGACATCAAGGAGATAAGAGGCAAATAATTGAGCTCGTGGGTCCACACATAAATGGATTATGAGTTAGGGGTGTCAATGTAATCAGTCTGAAGACATGAATACAATGGAATAGGTCTTGAATAAGGTTGTCGGGAAGGGTGGGTGGGTCCATGGAAAAAAAGGTTTATGAGTAAGGGGTACCATTACGATCAATGTGAAGAGAGGAATCCAATGAGATAGGTTCCAAATAAGGGTGTCAGTGGGATTATGTTAGGGACCTATCCTCCCTAACCCCTCATGTAGGTATAATAATATATTCTCTATGTAATAAAGGCTAAAATTAGTTTATAAGACCTATTTAATACATGAGAACAATTCAATATAAGAATACCTAATAGAAGCTCCTGCTTCTAGAAATATCTTTCACTAGAAGGTTATTTAGAAGATAGAATTAGTAGAAATAAGAGTAGGATGCATGAGAAGTTTTGTCTTGAGATTTATTGTAATTGAGCGCTGCTCTACTGGAGGTTTCCCCCTCAAAGAGGTAAGTGAACATTATTTCCTATCAATAAAGGTATTATTTTTGTGTTGTGGTTTCATATATTGTGTTGTTTCGTTGTTATTCTCTTTAGTATTTTTGTTTTTCGCTATTATAATAAATATAGTACCTTACAAGTGGTATCAAAGCACTTTCCTTGGTAGAAAATCGTGGATTATTTTTTTCATAGTAGAGACATATTCCAGTGTCTTAAAGCTACAAAGATATGTCGTTCAATGCATAAATATGTGGTCGGGGAAGAATACATGCATGAAATACAAGTGGTACTTAAGCGTACATTGTTGGCCACCCTTGTAACCCTTGTTTGTACCCCTTCGAGTGGTAGCGCATCAAACAACACCTGTATACAGATGATCCTAGATATATTGAAGCCCTGCGTAGATAAACCGGTCATCCACCTGACTACTATAGTGCCACCGAGAATAACACTTAGGAAGATAATCTCTAGTACCTGGGTAATCAAGTAGTATGGCTAAGGGTACTACCTACCCTCCTTACTTGGTTCCCTAAGATATTGAGCCAAGTAATATTGTTTGACCCTGCACATATATCAAAGAGATATAACACAGGTTAAACCATTTCCTGTAGAAACCATAAACACCCTAATCCTTGGGATGAAAACTGAGCAGAAATAGAGTAGACAAGATCCATTGTCGTGCAACCTTGCCTCTTGCATTCGGGTTGCAAAATTCCTACACATTTCTTCCTGTTAAGAATTTGGTCATTCTGTTACTGCAGTATTATTCAGATCAAAGTATAACTCCGTAGTATTAAAAAAAATTATGGATCCTTCCTGCACTATTATTTGGGACTTATCCCATTGGATTCATCTCTTCACCCTGATCGCTTTCATACCTATCATTTTTCAACAATTTTTTTTTGTTTTTTTGTCCGTGGACCTGACCCCTTCCTAACACCCCTGTTTTATACCTCTCCCATTATATTCCCATTTTTACCCTGATCCTCATTGTACCTATCAATTATAAGTCCTTTTCTATGGTCCCACCCATCCCCTTTCCCTTACATGAACCCCTCATATCCAAATGGCCACCACTCGCAACCAAGACCTGCAAGATTCCATCACTCATACCAAGGAATCCATCAATAAAGTGACTTCTAAGATTTCTTCTGCCAATTCCCTCATTGAAAAAATAGAGACCCACGTCCAACAAAAATTTGATGCCATGGAGGCCAAATTCATGGGAAAATTTTTGACCCTTCAATCTGTTGTCAACCATTTGTTGAACCACCCCCAAGGCCCTTCCTTCATGGACCAACCATCCCACTTAGATGATGTTGGTTCCTCCCATTCAATGCTTTTTCAATCCAACTTTCATTATGACCCATGTCCTCCCCGATTTGAGTTCAATAAATTTGATGGATTCGATCCCACGGGTTGGGTCACTCAAATGGAGCATTATTTCTCTCTGCATGGCATTGCTGAAGAGTTGGCCAAACTTCATTATGTTGTTCTCTATCTAGATATTGAACGTTGTCTATGGTGGAAATGGTGTAAAAATGCATGCCAGGGGTAATATGGCATTAACCCAATTTGTTGCAGAGCTCTATGAATCATTTGACACTGACACCCACTATTTATGACATTTGACCAAGTTGAAACAATCAAGCACAGTGGAAGACTTTATAATTACCTTTGATCATTTAGCCTTCCGAATGGAGGGCATGACAGATGAGTTCTTCCTGGAATGCTTTATCAATGGCCAAAAGGGTGAAATCTGATCCCAGGTCCTCATGGCTCACCCTCATACTTGGTTGGTAGCTACTCAATGTGTCAAAGAAGCCAAACACGTTGTTTTTTCCCAGAACAAAAAACCCTCTTTTGTTCCTCTCACTCACCCCACAAATATTGCACCCCCTGCCACTCCCCTCAAGGTCTAGAAATTAACCCAAGATGAAATGTTTGAGTGCCAAATCAAGGGTATTTCCTATAATTGTGATGACAAATATTTTCTCGGGGACAAGTGTAAGGAACAATTTTTTTTATGGACATTTTAGAGGATGTTGTCGAAGAAGAAGTTGTAGTTCCCCTTGCTGAAGAGCTACACTACAGAGCTTGTTGACCCACCGAAAGTTGACCCCCTGATTTCATTGCATGGCCTCACTAGATTCTCTTCTCCATAAACCCTCAATCGCATTGCCTATATTAAGCATAGGAAAGTCATCATCCTTCTTGAAAGTGGAAGCACCCATAATTTTATTCACCATCACTTTTCCCTGGAAACCAATTGTTGTATTCATTCCGTCAACAATTTTCAAATCATGATAGCCAATGAGGGGTCCATGAACTGTGGTGGGAATTGTGAAAATGTATGTCTTCAAATTGGATGGCACCACCTAAAATATCATATGTTTTCTACTGACATGGGGCAGTTGTTACATTGTGCTAGGTGTTGAACGGTTACACACTTTGGGCCCCATTCTCATGGATTTTAAGGCATTAAACATGAAATTCCACCAAGAGGGATAACAATATATGTTGGCATAGGGTCAAACCCAGGGTTTGATGCTACAACAACGCACCAAAAAAACCCTAACTACCGACCCTTTTGGCAACACCTACGAAGCAGATGAAGTCTCACCCGAGGTAGAGGCAGGGGTGGTTGCAGGACTCCAGTGTCTACAACCTTAGTTGGGACACAGATCTATGATTATAACACCTTATCAAAGAACTTATAAATTACAGTTCATATGTATTAAACCAGTATCTACTTTGTAGACAAAACCCTAATTATAGAGCATCACAGTATTCAACCAGATCTAGTATGTTCAAGCACTAAGCACATTCACATGGGTCAGATCTAGATTTCATACATATTATTTAGCACTAAGCTACCATATTAGATTCACTCATCATCTAACAACGCACTAAGAATTTAATCATATAAACAAGAGAGAAACCATAAAGCACAAAGAATTCACAACACATGATATACGTGGTTCACCCCCACCCTGGGGCTATGTCCACCAACTCTTCATATTCTTTATTATCTTTTGTCAAGCGTCTTACAGGCACAAAGCATCAGAACACTACTCTGCATAGGACATGATATTTGCATGCACTTCACCAGATCCTCCTTCCCCAAGTAGATCTAGGCACAGAGCCTTACACAGTCTGTGCACAAAGCACTACAAATGACTTGTACTTAGATCTGCAAGTCTTAATCATGTCTTCTTGCACATAGTTAGTACTAGAACTCAACCATCGGTCGCTACTTACATCGCCTATATTTCTATTTATACATTACCAAATCGGGCCTAAACATGGATAAACCCATGGGCCGACATTCCCATACCTGCTACATAAGCCCAAAACCCAAAAATACCTAAAAAGGGGTCGAGATCCTATGATCTCTTCTTCGTATTGCGATCCACCTTAGACATCTTGTCGATGTCCGAAAACTAGGTCAAACATGACCAAGGATCCTCAAAACTTGGTCAAGGGCCAACAGGCCCCCAACACTCACCTGTGACTCATCTCAAGTCACTCTGATATGGGTAATTCTACCTCAAAAGTCTCGAGCTTGGTTCAAGATTCTTTGACTTGTTTTTGTTCCACAGTCTCCTGCTCAATGAACTCTTAGATGACTACTTTGTTGACAGGTCCCCCTAAGCGTTGTTCAGCTACAGTGACGACTTGCTCCAGTTCTTCTCCTCGGCCTTCGATCTCTGAGAACAGTTGGGAAGCTTCATCCTGTATAGGTTGGAGCCTTTGGGTCACTTCCATGACTCTGCTCTGAATGGTGTGGACCTACTGTTGAGCAGTGTGTTTCTCCTGGGATCGTTTCATCCTCTTAACAACTGACAGGGGCTTCAACTACGCCTGCAATGTTTCTGCTTGCTGCTTCGCCTCCTGGAGTTGTGACTCCAGTGCCTTCATTTCTAGATTCTCAGTGAGTTTCTCATAAGTCTGGGCACTGCGATCAACTGTGCTTCGGGTAGTTGATTCTCTTTGATCCCTCACCTCCTGCGGAGCGTCAGGCACTGTGCGGAGCTCTATGTCTGCTATTATTTTCTTTAGCTGCTAGATAGCTTCTGCGAGCTTCTCTACTTGATGCTCGACGCAGTCTTCTACCTTTGTCTCTAAGCCTATCATAGAGCGGATTGCTCTATTGACTACTTCTTTCACTTCGAGTTTCTCTGTGAGAACCTATTCTTTTTCTTGATGAATCTATGCTCTCTCCTCTTCAAACTTTGTCTGGAGAGAAACCTTCTCCTACTCTGGAAGTCGGCGTTGTTCTACGAGTACTTCTTGCACTTGCTTCAGGGCCTAGGTGGATTCTTTAGTTTCTTCTTGTGCACAATGAAGGCGAGCTTCGGTCGCATCAACAAGTCGACAGAGTTGGGCTGGCTCATCTCCCAACTTTGATTCTCTCGATGGTAGGGGTGTAGTGGACACTGTGCGACTAGACTAAAGGGCCTGTTGTACCCCCCAAAGTTTGACCTCAATTATTTATTACATCTCCTCCTGCTTAACTTCTTGTTTCTGCAATATTTCTTGCGAGGCGTCGTTTACAGCTATGATGATGAAGTCAAAGTCATCAACAGTGAGCATAGTCTGCATCTTGCTAAAGGTGGCTTTGGATTTCTTTCGAGACGAGGGTTTGTGGGGATTAACCTTCCTCTTCTTCACGGGATCAACCTCGTCTCTAGGTGGTGTTAATTCTCCTTGCTTATTCTCATGTTCTTTGCCATTTATCTCTTCTACTTCGTCATCACCCCCTCGGCTAGGTGATACTGAGGCAGTCTTTTTTGAGGCATTTATTAACTCTTTGACTTCTTCCGTATTCTTCCTTCTACTAGTTCCAGGTCTGTCATGTTCTTTGTGAGCAGCCTCCAGGCTGTCAAGTTCATGATCAGACATCTTTGCAGGGTCAGCGGGGATAAGGAAGTTTGCATACCAGTCCTTAGTTATCTCCTCGAGGTCCTCTTATGCGAGCTTGTAGTAAAACTAAAGCTCCTCCTTATGTTTGTCTGCTCATGCAGTAATATAGATGATGTGTCGATCTGCGCGGAACTTCATGAGGGGTCGGAACCGCTATAGGGTGTTCGACGTCATGCGAGGTTCAGCTTCAATAACCCTCTTTAGCTGGAGATAGTATGTGTGAAAGACTGCGTTCGACTTCCAATGTTTACCCATATCGCTCGAGTACCAGAGCGTGGTGAACTTCGCAGCAAGCGGCTCGAATGACTCAATGTCTAGGAAGGTCGCACCTTCTGACATATCCCAAGAAACAAACACGATGAGGATCAGGAGCCAACTAAAGTGGAACTCGTAGCTCTAATCCTGTGCTTCAAGGCAGTCTAATTCCAACTGATTAACTAGGTACTTCGCCTAGTTCACCTGTACGCCTTCCGCGCATTTCCCTGCGAAGTCAAGGACAAATATTGTGACCTACGTGGGTCTGTTCTTCCTTGCTAGATTTCCTGCGATTAATTGGAATGTTAAGCGCACTGCGCCATTTTGGATGGAAGCTACCTTGTAGCCTTGTGTCCCCTTCTCAACATCATTGTATGTATCCTTGATCTTCTGTGCTAACGCCTAGTCTGTGGCTTTCCCTAGATAGAATTTCTACGGGTTAGGTCCTTGCATACTTAATATGGCGATCCTATGGATCAACGCCGGATCGACTTTGATACGAAATTCTAGCCATAAGTATCCTTCATGGTAACATGAAAGTAGGAGCTTGACACATGCGTTAACTTCTTGGTCCCTTCCAAAGTGTGGGATTTTCTTTACATTCAATAGGGTGGACTGCGTGAGGTTCATCGTCCATGGCTGGGGGATTATTTTCGAGTTCTTCCCCTTCATCCTGGTCAAGTATTTATATGGGGAGAGCATACTATGGTTCTTGTGGTATCCTAAGTTGAAGTCATTGAACTTCAACATTTCGATCTTGTCTTGTTGTGCTCTAACTGCATGTATCCCCTTCGGGAGGTACGCAGTAACCATGGTGTACTCAAAATCTCTTGGCACACTATCACAACTCACCGTGCTGGCTAGAGGTGGGATGTAGTCGGGTAATATAGTTGGGATTAGATTCACATTTTCTAGGTCATCTATGTGCTTGGTTCTCTTTTCCATTGTTGGTCAGGATGGTCCAAATCCACGAGCAGTCGACGAAGAGGCTTTCACTCCTCTCGTCGTTGACACTTGTACACCCATAGACATAGGAATTACTCTTTCATTCATGAGGTCGATGAGTACCTCCTTCACAAACTCTTCAGTTGTGCTAAGTTCTTAGGACATACACGCTCGTGGTTGATTATCTCAGGTTTGAATAATAACTACTCAATTCAATGGGATGGATGGGGATAGCGCGATGATCACTATGTGAAATCAACTAATTTGCAGGCTCCGATAATCACAGTTGGAAAAACTTTTCTCGGTGCAAGGTTCGATGGAATAAGTAGATAACTAGGCAATGGATCTCTCCAACGGGAGAGAATCCTTCATTAATTCAGTTTGGTCAGTTACAACACGGTCCCAACGATCTGATGGCAGGTTTTCTGACCATAAATGTCATTCTACCCATTCAAAGTATCGGTCTAATGGTTATATTGCTACCAACAACTATATTTCTTCGCCATGGCGAAGTTCCATGTGACGTTGTTCTGATATCCCGACGAAGTTCAAGTTTTGTAAATTTTCCTTCTGCGAAGTTCCCTCTGGAACCTTCTGTAACTTTTCGATATTTGATCTCTTTTCGATATTTTATCTCTTCTTAGTTTTCTAGCCTGCTTTCTAGTGAGCTTCATCTCAATATTCCTCTTTCCATTATGATTCTTATCTCCTTTTGGCATAGTAACTTCGCGTTGTTGAGATTCTTTCTTAGGATTTAAGAGCAATGATTCTTCTCTATCAGGGGTAGGTGCTTCAGTCTTCTATGAGTCTTCTTGTGTTCTTTCAACTTTGACATCCATGTTTCTGGTTCTAAATAGCTTCGATATGTTCTCCTATTCTTCAATCAAGTGTGCAATCCTCCTAGTCATGAAATATTTTAATTCTTTCTTCTTCTGCTCTAAGACTTCTTCTTCTTTCCTTCTGGCCCAATCCCTTTCAACCCAAGGTTTTCCTAGTAATATAGAAAATGGGGCACTATTTTCAATAAATTTAACAACCTCAAAATATTCCTATGTCGAAGTTCCATGATCACTCATAGATATCTGGGTAAGTCTTCCACATAGGGTTATCGGCTTTCCTCTAAGTAATCCTATTCCCCCCAATGAAGGAATCATAACAGGATTTCCTAAAATTTCCCAAGTTCTTTCTGTCATTATATTCACCTGAGTTTCCTCATCCATAATACAGTCAATGTCGAAGTCTCGTATTCTTACTTCTATTTTCTCTTTCTCTTTTAAGATCTTTGATAGATTAGTATCTCTGTGGTCATTTAGGGTTACTTTTATCTGTAATAGTGCAGTCTTCGATTCCTTCAGAGTTTCTTCCATGGTCTTAGTTTCTTGACCTTTCTCATGGTCTTCTTGTATCATATTCATTTTTTCAAGTTTAGAAATAATTCTAGGGAAACATAAAACCTCATGGTCCATAGCTTTACAACAAATACAACTAGATATTCTACCAGGACATTCCTTATCCAGATGTCATGGTCTTCTGTAACTGTAACAAAGGGTTAATCCTCGTTTTCTTTTAAATGATCCCCAGCCTTTCCTATACTGTGCACTAGGATCATAGTAGCTAACCTGCAAAAAAGTCTTTCTAGGATCCTACATCCATTGGTTAGTCCAAACATTCTTCCTATGCATAGGTATAACATATATTTAACTCTTCTTATCAAATCTACTTATATCAAATCCTCTTTCTTCTAGTTGTGCCCTAGTTTTCAGGCTAGGACAACATTTATAAAAAATACCTAGATCCATACTCTTGAAACAAAAATTTCCACTAATCTTACTTTCAGTAGAGCACAAAGCTTCCAGTTCTAAAACTTTTCACTATTCTTACCTCTATCAGAGCACAAACCATTCATATATTACCTATTTTCTTCAGATCTGCCTCCTTCCTTAACACAGAGCTTCACAAGCCAAGAAACAAATCTATGCACATAGCTTCTTCTTCCTAAGTTCCCACCAATCACAATTTCAGGTCTCGACAACGGAAGCATTTTTTGGCACAGGGGTAGATCTTGGGTTTGACACTACAACAATGTACCAACAAAACCCTAACTACCGGCCCTTTCAGCAACACCTGCGAAGCAGATGAAGTCTCACCCAAGGTCAAGGCAGGGGTGGTTGCAGGACTCCAGTGTCTGCAAACTTAGCTGGGACATCGATCTGTGATTATAGAACCTTATCAAAGCACTTAGGAATTACAATTCATTTGTATTAAACCAGTATCTACTTCGCAGACAAAACCCTAATTATAGAGAATAACAATACTCAACCAAACTAGTATGTTCAAGCATTAAGAACATTCACATGGGTCAGATATAGCATTCATCCATATTATTCATCACTGAGCTACCATATTAGATTCACTCATCATATAACAACACATTAAGAATTTAATAATATAAACAATAGAGAAACCATAAAGCACAAACATTCACAACACAAGATATGCATGGTTCACCCCCACCCTGGGGATACATCCACCAACTCTTCGTCTTATTTATTATCTTCTCTCAAGCATCTTACAGGAACAAAGCATCAGAACACTACTCCTCATAGGACATGAGATCTGCGCGCACTTTTCCAGATCCTTCTTCCCCAAGTAGAGCTAGGCACAGAGCCTTACACAGTCTGCACACAAATCACTACAGATGACTTACACTTAGCTCTGCAAGTCTTAATCATGTCCTCTTACACATAGCCAGTACTAGCACTCAACCATCGATCACTACTTACATCGCCTAGATTTCTATTTATACATTACAAAATCGGGCCTAAACATGGGTAAACCCATGGTCCGACATTCCCATATCCGTTACATAAGCCCAAAACCCAAAAATCCCTAAAAAGGGGCCGAGATCCCATGATCTCCGCTTTGTCTTGCGCTCCGCCTTCGATAGCCTGTCGATTTCCCAAAACTAGGTCAAACATGACCAAGGATCCTCAAAACTTATTTAAGGGCCAACAATATCAATTCCAAGGACTCTCAAAAATTTCTACTTCGATCATCAGTTCCCATCGAATGGAAAATATTCTCAAGAAATTTCATTCAGGTATTATTTCCCAACTCCATTCCATTCAAGCAGTTGAGCCACCCTCCATGCATCCTGACCTCCAATATATCATCTACAAACACCAAGATGATTTTTTCACTCCTCAGGGACTTCCCCCTTCCCATCGTGTTCATGATCATTCCATTCCCCTTGTTCCTGATAGCCTCCCTCCCAATATTCTCCCTTATCTTCATCTCTTTGCCCAAAAGAATGAAATTGAGAAAATTGTACAAGACTTTCTCTAAGACGGTGTTAGTTTTCCTAGTACCAGGCCTTATTCTTCTCCTATGGTCATGGTACTCAAGAAAGAATTTACTTGGCGCACGTGTCTTAAATTTTGTTCCCTTAATAAACTCATCATCAAAGAAAAGTTTATTTTTCCTATTATTGATGATCTCTTGGAAGAATTGAGTGGTACTCAGTACTTTACTAAACTTGATCTTCATTTTGGATACCACCAAATACGCATGAAATAAGAAAACATTCCCAAGACTACCTTTAGAACTCATGAGGGTCACTATGAGTTCTTGGTCATGCCCTTTGGCCTATGTAATTCCCCCTCCACCTTCCAAAGTCTCGTGAATCATGTCTTCCATCCTTTTCAACGTAAATTTGTCTTAGTATTCTTTGATGATATTCTCATATATAGTAAAACTTGGACATCCCATCTCGCCTGTCTGGATCAAGTTCTCCATATACTCTCTAAACACAAACTTTTCCTCAAACAATCTAAATGTTCCTTTGGAACCTCAGAAGTGGAGTACCTCAGTCATATTGTGGGAAAGGACAGTATATGGGTGCATCCTAAGAAAATTGAAGCTATGAAGGATTGGCCTTTCCCTCAAACTCTTAAGATTTTACATGGATTTCTGGGTTTAACAGGTTATCATCACAAGTTTTTTAAGCATTATGGAAAAATTGCAGCACTTCTCAGTGTTCTCCTTAAAAACAATGCCTTCACTTGGACGTCAGCAACTGACCAATCCTTCCAAGCCTTGAAATATGCCATGTGCATGACTTCGGTCCTCACCCTTCCTTACTTCACCGAGACTTTTGTCTTGGAATGTGATGCTTCCGAAAAAGGAATTAGGGCAGTCCTCATGCAAGATGGTTGGCCTTTAGCCTTCACTGACAAACAACTTTCAGACAGATGTTTGGGCCAATCCATCTATGAAAATGAAATGTTGTATATTTTGCATGTAGTGGATATTTGGTGTCCTTATCTATCGGGGAAACACTTCCAAATTAAAATTGATCACCAGAGCCTCAAGTATTTTCTGGAACAAAGGATTTAATCCCCAGAGAAACAAAAATGGGTCACCAAGATATTTTGCTATGTATATGAGATCATTTAAACGAAGGGAAAAGAAAATGTGGTTGTTGATGCACTTTCCTGAAAATATAAAGAAGGGTCCCTCTTTTCCCTCTCCTTCATTGTACCCGATTGCCTCTATACTACTTGTCAGGAATGGTTGCAAGATCCCAAAATATATTGTTTGATCCATCAATTGAAAGCAAATTCTCTATCCTCTCAAGGTTACTCTTGGCACAATAATGAGCTCTGCTACAAAGTTCATCTATATCTCATCAAATAGTCACAACTTAGATCTACAGTGCTTTCTGATCTTCATGCTTCACCCACCTATGGGAATTAAGGGTTTACCCAAACCTATGAAAGGGTCAAACGTTATTTTTTCTGGGACAATATGAAATAGGATGTCTGCACCTTTGTGGCTGAATGTGATGCTTCTTAATGCAACAAAGGAGAAATAGTCGAAGCCCCTGGTACACTCCAACCCCTTCCAATTCCCCCTTCTATTTGGCGAGATATCTCTATGGATTTCATTATGGGCCTCCCTAAATATGATAAACCAGACAATCATAATGGTGGTGGTTGATCATCTTTCCAAATATGCTCATTTATGTGCTCTACAACATCCCTTCATTGCATCCATAGTGGCCCAATTTTTCATGGATAATATATTCAAACTTCATGGCATGTCGCATTCTATTGTCTTTGGCAGGGATCCCACATTCACGAGCAAGTTTTGGAAAGAATTGTTCAATCTACAGGGCACCCAATTACATCTCATCACAAGCTATCATCACTATATTGATGGACAAACTGAAATTGTCAACAAGTGTTTGGAAACATATTTACTGTGTTTTTCATATGACCTCCATCATTAGTGGGTTCAGTGGTTACCACTAGCGGAATGGTGGTACAACACATCTTACCATACAATCACTCACATGAATCCTTTTGAAGCAATATATGGACAAAAGTGACCATCAGTGCTCATACCTGTCGGGTATGTTCAGGCGGTTGACAAAACTATTACAGTACGCGAGGCCATTCTCCATACGCTCAAAGACAATTTGGTGATGGATCAAAATTTAATGAAGAAGAAAATCAATCAAGGTCATTCTGAACATCAATTTGTTGAAGGGGACTAGGTGTTTATGCGCCTACAACATTATAAGAAAACCTCACTCAAAGATGACCATTTTCAGAAGCTTTCTCCCAAAATTTATGGCCCTTATTCCATTCTCAAGCATGTGGGTCATGCCACCTACCAGTTAACTCTTCCCATTGATTCTAAGCTCCATCCTATTTTTCATGTCTCATTATAAACAAGGTGATTGGAACTAAGTTCCAAACTCAAAGACATGTCCTTGAGTTGTATGAAGAAGGTTACATTTGGTTACAACCCTAAGAAGTCTTGGACCAACGTGAACATTGTCTTCGTCAGCGCACCATCTGGGAAGTGCTAGTGCAATGGAAAGATACAACTTCATAAGATGCCACCTAGGATGATGCTACCATTCTGAAACAATTTCCTCTACTCAAGCCTTGAGGACAAGGTTGTCTTTCAAGGGGGAGAGCATGTTAGGGACCTATCCTCCCTAACCCCTCACGTAGGTAGAATAATATATTTTACATGTAAAAAAAGTCAACATTAGTTTATAAGGCCCATTTAATAAATGAGAACAAGTCAATGTAAGAAGACCTAACATAATCTTTCGCTTCTAGAAATATCTTCCGCTAAAAGGTTCTTTAAAAGATAGAATTAGTATAAATAAGAGTAGGAGGTGTTAGCACATAAAATTATAGGGGTCAAAAAAATCACTTTGGTTTTGTTTTTTAGTCATAGGGTTTATATGTCTTAGGTTTTGGGTCCTCTTTATTGTGGTCATAACTTAAATTTTTTATTTGAATAAGAAAATTTATGTTTAGTCTTAGGTTTTGAGTCTTTATGTCATGATATTAGTCATCATGACAAGGTAAATAAGTCCCGATGAGTCACACCTTTTATCTTTACATCATTACCATGACATGTCATACCTCCCAGTTGTACACATTTTTTTCCCTTGGTCACCATCCAACCATTTAGAGGTCAAGTCAAAGTCAGATTCGTTTGTTGCCAAATTACCAGGAGACTTCATAGCGTACTCATGAGTACCTCAAGCATTCATTTGTCATCATTGTAATTAAGGAACATGGCAAAGGGGATTTCATTGTTTTCAGCGCCTTCATTTAACCAACTTTTCAGGAATTGTTTCACAGATATTCTAACAATCTCCTTGAAGTATGCATTTTTTTTATTTTGAACTCGGCACTGCAAACTAGCGGTATAGACTGGCTGAAGAGGATCATTGGAGTTTGAATTGTTTGCAGAAAGACCAACTCAAATTTACATGAATCAAAATCAAAACTAGTTTTACCAGGTACTCGATGGTTTCCACACTATTTAAAGGTTGAAAAGTGTAATATTCTAGATATAAAAGTATGCAGAACAAAAATAAAATGATAGAAATGGCAGATGAACAACAATATAACCAAAATAACACCACAATAATATTGAAATGATAGCAGAATAACACCAAAAAGGGCACTTCGATTATTGAGAGCAATGTTCACGGGCCTTTTTTGATCCAGAATCGGATCCAGAAGCCTGATAGGGCTTAAAAATGCTAAAAAATGAAAGTGCTCAGAATGCAACAAAACTAGTGCCATTGCGTCCGTCTCGTCTTCCTGATTCTGGTGGTATATTTACTTTGTCAAATGGGCTCTGTATGCAAAATATATCGTGTTCTGTCCGAAAAGGCAAACAGGCAAAAAAATGGATGACTGTACAGTCCGTACAGGCTGATGTGGCAGCTCCTAAAGACGACATGTGGCAGCTCCTGGAGGCGACACATGGTAGGTGATGGAGCACAGGTACGGGAAGACAGCTAGACCAATCCAGGGGTGACACGTGTCACCACTGTAAGGGTGACACGTGGCACGGGATGACGTCAGCAACTGACTGGGCAGATGATGTGGCGTATGACATTTAACGTGTGGAAAGTGACGTGGACAAATCAACAATCGAAATTTGGCAGATTTTGGTTGGTTGTTGGTGTGCCACATGGCCCAGTCATGGGCTTCCACGTGGCACCCCGTGGTTGGTTCAGAGGTTCTGTAAAATTTTGTGGTTTCGCCGAGGGTCGAACCCGCAACCTCCCCTCCGAGCATGTGGACTGGCAGCACCAGCTAACCGCCCAACCGACGGGTGTTCCTTGTTAATCATATGGCATAAAATTTATTTATGTTTGATTGGTGTATTCGTCGGCGGGGAAAAGGGTTGGGGCTTAGCTCCAGCCCACGGTTCAACATATGTTACCACACGACCGAGAGTGTGGAGGTAAAACAGATAGCGCCGAGGTATAAGCCCACGGTTCAATACACGGCTTACCACATGACCACGACATAGGGGTATGCGATAGGGACTGGCCCTCGGTTCCCGGGCGGTCACATATGATATGACCTGGGACCATACACCAAAGTTGCGCATGGTTGGTTTGTTAAAGCCCCGGTCTTATATATATGCCACCAAACCAGGAACTAGCGCGAGGACAGGGAGCCAGTGCTTAGCCTTTGGGCTAGCGCTTGGCCAAATATGGCTCATATGATCGCAAAAAGGGGGCGTGCACCCAGGCCTCGGGGGATAATGCGCCTAATTTTAAACAAAGTGGGTTTTATGCCAAAGTTTTTGGGATTTTATTGATTATTATGCCTGTAACTAATTGATTTTCTCCATTTTTGGGAGATATTGGGCATTTTTGGAGCCCAGATTTTGGGAGGAAGTTGGGGATGGA
>ML790966.1:383445-414202 GCA_009831015.1 Picea engelmannii
TTACATTAAATGCTAAAAAGATGTCATAAAATGAGCTAAAAGGGGGATGTCAGGCCCTTCTGAGGGAGACGTTGGCCCTTTTTGGGCAAGCTCAGCATCCAGGAAGCCAAACGTTGGCCCTTCTAGGGCTCCTCCAAGCTGCCGCACGTTCCAAATGACCTCAGCACCCTGCCACACGCTCCAGACAACGTTCGACTCTCTCAGGTGATGTCCTGTCCATCAAAAACCAACGCCCCATCTGCAGTGGGTGATCCCCCCTAGGCCTGGCTCTGCCAAAGTGTCCTGGTGGAACATCCTTCTGTCTTCTCGTACAAAGGCTCATATCAACGTTGTCCTGTCTCTGCCATCCCAACAACCATCTGACAGGCTCTTCAGCCCCATGGAGGTCCAAGCTAATCATATCCCCATGTGTATCGGTCCTATGGTACCTGTCCGTTGGGCATGGTCTTGCACATCAAAAACTACGCCCTCCATGGGCTCATCAGTCCTCGGGATCATAGCAATGTCAATCATATTTCATCATTAAATTTATCAAATACATGCATAAAACCCCTAACATATCCTCTAAGATCTCAAAGACATTACACATATCTACTATACAAAGTTGAAGAAACAAACAGAACAACCTATTGGGCTAATATCCACAAGAAAAGGAAAGTTTCCACAGAGGATCATTCAAGCCATGTTCATGAGGTGATATGGTCTGGGGATGTCCATTCATAGTAAGACCAGGGGTAGGTGTTGTCTGTGGGTGCCTTTGTAGGAGGTGAGTTGTACCCATCATGGATGCAGTTTTTCCAAGCCCCTTTTATTGCATTTATTTTTCATTTATTGATTTTCTTTCTTTTTTACTTCAAGCTCTGACCAGAGGACACTACGTTGGCGTGGTGACCAGAGCTGACAGTGTTACCCACTGGTATATTTGCAGAAATGATAAGCCTGGCTCGTGATGAGACCCCCTTTCCCTTGGCCATGCAACCAAAGGTCATTGCCCTGGCATGGTGACCAGATAATGGCAATGTCATATTGTTGGATACCTATGAACATAATGGGCCGGCTCGTGATGAGACCTCCCATCCTCTTGGTTAGATCTTGTTTTATTATTTTTCTTAGGGTCCCTTTAGTTTCTTATCGAGAGGCCTTTTATTTCCTTCTTGGGGATCCCTGGGTGAAGCATCTCTAGGTTTTATTTCTTATGGATTTTATCTTTTACCAGCTGCTTTTAACCCCTGTGACTTTAGCCCCTTCTTCCCACAGGACAAAGTGTAACCCTCAAAAGGTCATCCTAATGGCCGGACTAGGGGAATGGGGTGGATGTGTGGGAGATAAGATATAAAATAATAGAATGGTGGGAGCGGACGATGGATCTGCAAATCCCCCCTGGTGGCTAACCAAAACCCATGAACACAAGATTGCTAGGTCACCCCGTTAATCACCCCAATAATGGTCAAGTGGATTAGTGTAAGATCCAAGCAGTTATCAGAAATGTAAGGAACCTGATGCATATATAAGAAGGTTATAACTATCAAACATGACACATACCATGATACCTTGAACCAATTACCTCATGGAGCAAGAACCTTCTTTGATGCAAGTCCAAGCCGATGGTGATGAAAGCTATTGCTGCTAACAAGACAAGTCTGGAGAAGAAGAAGAAGGATGGGCCCTCCAGGGCCATGCTCTGGTCAATCCTGCTCTCGGTACTCCATGTCTAGGACCTGTGGGCCTCGAGACATGATCTCCTAGTTATCCCTAGATATCAGGGATAACAAAGAGCACAAAAATGAGCATACTTGGAAAGGCTATCAACTACCACCATGTTGACTAATTTATTGCCCGATTTAGGTAAGCTTGTAATAAAATCCATAGAGATATCCCTCCAAATAGCAGGTGGAATCGGAAGCGATTGTAGTGTGCCAGGAAATTTGACTGTTTCTCCCTTGTTGTGTTGATACACATCAAATTTGGCCACAAAATTATGAATGTCTTGTTTCATACCATCCCAGAAAAAAGAAAATTTGACCTTGTCATAGGTTTTGGTAAACTCGGAGTGCCCAGCTGTGGGTGTAGCATGAAGCTCAAAAAGAACCGTGGATTTAAGTTTTGATTGTTTACTTAAATAGAAATGGCCTTTGTATCGAAGCTCATCATGGAGCCAAGAGTACCCTGGGGAAACTGGAGAATTCGACTACAATTATTGTATCAGAAGCGAACTTTTGGGATCATGTAGCCATTTCTGGTGAATGGCTTGGAGCCAATTTGGTACAATGAAGGAGAGAGAAAAAGGGAGCCTTCAACTTCATATTTTTCGGGAAACTGCATCTGCCACCACTTTGTATTTTCCTTTCTTGCAAATGATCTCATAATCATATCCAAAGAGCTTAGTCACCCATTTTTGTTTCTCTGGGGAGGAAATGTGTTGTTCCAGAAAATACTTGAGGCTTTGATGATCTGTCTTAATTTGGAAGCGTTTCCCCAATAGATAAGGGCGCCACAAATCAACGACATGCAAAATAGCTAACATTTACTTTTCATAGATTGATTTGCCCAATTTTTTTTCATGCAGTTGTTTGCTGGTAAATGCCAAAGGCCGACCCTCTTTCATAAGGACAGTGCCAATACCTTTCCCTAAAGCATCACATTCCAGGACAAAGGTCTTTGTGAAATCAGGAAGGGCCAGGACTGGAGTGGTGCCCATGGCCATCTTCAGGGTTTGAAAATCCTAAGAAACTGTTGGAGTCCAAGTGAAAGAATTATTTTTAAGGAGTGCGGTGAGAGGTGCCACAATCTTTCCATAATTATTAACAAACTTGTGATAATAACCTGTTAAGCCCAGAAATCCTCGCAATATTTTGAGAGTATTTGGGTGAGGCCATTCTTGCATAGCTTCAATCTTTTTAGGATCCACCCTGATGTCATTCTTGCCAACAAGGTGACCCAAGTACTCGATTTCTGAGGAGCCAAAATCACATTTATATTGTTTTAGGAAAAGTTGGTGCTGAGAGAGTAGATGGAGAACGCGGTCCACATGAGCAAGATGGTTTGTCCAGGTTTTTCTATAAATGAGGATATCATCAAAGAAAACTAAGACAAAATGATGGATAAAAGGGTGAAAGACATGATTCATGAGGCTTTGGAGGGTGGACGAGGCATTACACAAGCCAAAGGGCATGACCAAAAACTCATAGTGCCCCTCATGAGTTCTAAAGGAAGTATTAGGAATGTCTGCCTCTTTCATACAGATCTAGTGGTAGCCAGAACAAAGATAAAGTTTAGCAAAGAACCGGGCGCCACTCAATTCATCCAAGAGGTCATCAATGACGAATGGGAAATTTGTCTTTAATGGTGAGTTTGTTGAGGGTGTAGAAGTTAGGAAACATGCGCCAAGAACCTTATTTCTTCAGGACCATGACCACATGAGAAGAGTATGGGCTTGTACTTGGGCGAATAACGCCTGTGTTAAGCAGTTCTTGAACCATTTTCTCAATTTCATTTTTTTGGGAAAAGGGGTGACAATAGGGATGGATATTGGGAGGGAGGCTTCTCGGGATAAGGGGAATGGAATGATCATGAACACCATGGGAAGGCGGGAGTCCCTGGGGAGTGGAAAAGACCACTTGATGTTTAGAGAGGATGGATTGGAGGTCTTGCAGCATAGAGAGTGTCTCAGTTTCCTGTATGGCATGAAGTTGGGCAATAACACCAGAATGACCCTTTTTGAGCATCTTTTCCATGCGATGGGAACTAATGATATATAGTGAACTGACAGTGATGCCTTGGAACTTATATTTTTGACCCTCCTGGTCGAATTGCGTGGTTAATTCCTTGAAATCCATGAGAATGGTACCCAAATTCCTTAGCTAGTCTGCACCCAACACAATGTCACAACTGCCCATGTCGATAGCAAACATATAAGATTTCAGGTTGTAGTCACCAATTTGGAGACACACATTTTCACAACGCCCTTCACATTTCATGGCGCTGCCATTGGCAATCATGGTTTGGAAATGATTGACTGCATGGATATAGCAATGAGTTTCTTGGGCAATGCGGTGATGTATACAATTATGGGTGTTGCCACTATCAACCAGAATGATGACCTTCCTATGCTTGATGTAACCAATTAGCTTGAGGGTTTGGGGAGCAGATAAACCAGTGAAAGAATTTAGGGAAATGACCGGTTCTACTTCGGGAGGGTCTGAGGGATGGGTTATGTTTGTGGTTTTAGGTGACTCATACATAAGGGGAGTTTCAACATTCTCTTCTGAAACATCCTCCGAGATGGCCATAAAAATATTTTTTTCCTTACACTTGTGGCCCAAAAAATATTTTTCATCACAATTATAACGAAGGCCTTTGAGTTGGTGTTCAACCATTTTATCCCTGGTCATTTTTTGGATCTTTAGTGGAGCAGAGGGAGTAGTGGGATTTACTGGTTTAGTGCAAGGAATAAAGGAGGGTTTCCGGTTTTGAGAAGATACAACTTGTTGTGAATATTTAGCTCTTTTAGTAGCCTCCACCCAACTCCGAGGCCGAGCCACGAGGACATGGGCATGAATCTCATCCTTGAGGCCACTGATAAAACATTCTCGGAAAAAGGCATTAGACATGCCCTCTGTCCGAAAATCCAGGCCCTCAAAAGAAGATATAAAGTCTTCCACTTTTCTGGATTGTTTCAACTTTGTCAAATGTCCTAAATGGTTGGTGTCAATGTCAAAGCATTCATAAAGCTCTGCCACAAAGTGTGTCCAAGCAATATACCCTTGACGAGAAGTTTTTCTCCATTGCCACCATTTCCAACGTTCTTTATCTAGATGGAGAACACCATACCAGAGTTTGTCCAAGTCATTTGTAATGTCGTATAAAGAGAAATAATGTTCCATTTGGGTTACCCAACCAGTGGGATCCGAGCCATCAAATTTGGTCACATCCACCCACAGAAGGCGTAGGTCACGCTGAAAGTGATGGGGCTGAGAATTATGGGAATAAGAGGAAGTTTCAGCTTTGGTATGTGGAGGTGGGTTAGATAAAGGGTTATCTGCAGGGATATGTAGCTTGGTGCAAATCATTGAAAGGACAGATTCAATCTGGGTAGTCATGTCTTCTTTGAGTTCCTCGATTGAGGCAGCGATGGAGGACTGCATGGTTGTATTGATGGAGGAAGCATTGGCATTGATATGTTTCACTTCTTGTTAGGTCTCTGTGAAATTATATTGCAAGGTATTGAGGCAAGATTTCAAGTATTGGCTATGGGTATGGGCCATGATGACGAGGGAACCAAAACAGGGCGGCTAGGGTCAAAAATTTTGTTGAAAAATGATATGTATGAATGTGATAAGGGAGAAGAGATAAATCCAATGGAATAGGTCTCAAATAATGGTGCAAAAATTTCTAGACTTTTTTTTTTTACACCTGCGGAGTTATACTCTGGTCTAAAGAATACTGCAGTGATGAAATGACCAAATGCTTAACCAGGAATAAATGTGTAGTGATTTGGCAACCCAAACATAGTTGCGCGACCATAGATCTTGTCTGTTTTAATTTTTTTTTTGTTTCCGTCCCCAAGGGTTAGGTATTCAAGGGTTCTACAGACAAGGGTTTGCCCTGTGCTATAGCTCTTTGATATACGTGTGGGGTCCAAAAATAGTACTCGGTCCAATATCTCAGGGCACTAACTAAGGAGGATAGACCATGCCCTTAATTATACTACTCGACTAACCAGGTACTAGAGAGTATCTTCCCGAGTGCTTTTCTCGGTGGCACTATAGCAGTCAGGCGGCTGATCAGTTTATCTAAAGAGGGCTTTAGTAAATCTAGGCCAATCCATATACTGGTGTTGTCTGATGCGCTACCACTCGAAGGGGTACCAACAGGGGTTACAAGGGTGGCCAACAGATGTGCGCTTAAGAACCACTTGTATTTCTTGCATGTATGAATCCCTCAACCGCAGGTTTATGCACGTAATGACATATCTTTGTGGCTTAAAGACGTCGGAATACATCTCTACCCTGGAAAAAAATTAACCCACAATTTTCTGCCAAGGAAAGTGCTCTGATACCACTTGTAATATTCCAAATATAAAAAGTATGCAGGACAGAAATAAAATGCTAGAAATGGCAAATGAACAACAATATAACCAGAATAACACCACAATAATACTGAAATGATAACCAAATAACACTAGAAAGAGCACTTCGATTACTGAGAGAAATGTTCATGGGCCTCTTTGAGGGGGAAACCTCCAGTCGAGCAGAGCTCTATTACAATAATATCCAAGCTAGGGTTCTCATACCCTCTACTCCTATTTATACTAAATATGTCTATCAATAGAACCATCTAGAGGAAGATCCTTCTAGAAGCGGAAGCTTCTATTAGGTCTTCTTACATTCGACTTATTCTAATTTATTGCAAGGCATTATTAATATTGACCTTTATTACATCAGAATACATTGTTCTACCTATGTGAGGGGTTAGGTCCCTAACAAAAAGACGGGTTTATGTTGCTTATTTCATTGGCATTGCAAACTGTTCAAGATTACTTTCTTCCTGTTGATAAATTCATTCCCATGGTGCCCTAAACCTTGTACACCAGTTTAGATTGCTTCTTGAACTCACTCATATTTTCCTCTGCAAGTAATCCATCTGTTCCACTAAACACCTCAGCGTTGTGAACTAGTTGTTCTCACTCTTCTAACTTAGCGTTGTGAACCCTCCATTCTAGAACTATTGAAACCCTCATCTTATGCATTCATTTGAAGTTTAGACTTAAACGATTGAATTTTACCCCTATCAAACCTGAGGTGTATGTTGATCATATGAATAACCAAGCTTAAATTTCATACATCTTTAATGCTGCCAACTGATATTTATGCTCATGAAAACCCCGTTTTAGCAGATAATTATCACTTGTCTTCTTTTATTTGTAAATCTCGGTGGCTGATCCATTGTCCCTCCTGTTTGAAGTGTACTTCATATCATAACTTGATATGTATAGAGTGATGTGTATAAAGTGTTGCACAAGGTGAGCTTTAGGGAAAACAATGTTGTCATTTAAAACCCTAATTTCTTGTGTACTCTGTTTTTACACACCGAGATGTCATAACGAATTACATAAAGCATTTTTCCAACAATAGTTATGGATAGTCAACAACACAAGAAGACTCACAAGGGAGGGGATATTGTGAGGATAGAGCCTTATGATAGGCATCTCCTTAACTCTGAACCTTTGTTCAAAGAAGCCTTTCAAAGGGTAGGTTGTATAAATTTCTGTCAAAATATGCAGAGGGGGCATCCAGAGGTGGCCAAACAATTTACACTTAATTTTAATGGGTCTAAAACCAAGGTGGGGATGCTAGAGTTTTATGTTTGAAAGCATTCCATCTCCTTTTAAACATAGATACCCAAGAGTGGAGAGAAATGGTTCAAATATATGGCATTAAATTCTTCCTTCTCAAAGGAATTCCTTAAGCCAGAGTATCAGGAGGACAACTTGTCCAAAGGAGTACCTAGAAGCCACATGCTTGAATGTTTTTTTAAGATGTTGAGGGTTATCCGGAGATACTTCACATGTGAGGGGACATTTAATGTGGTGTACCAATACCACATCAGGTTGTTGTTACACTTTACAGGAAAAGAAGCCATGAATCTTCCATTTTATCTTTTTAGAAGCATTGGTAATATGTCTAACAGAGTTAAAGCCAAGTCA
This sequence comes from Picea engelmannii, assembly GCA_009831015.1. Lineage (NCBI taxonomy): Eukaryota > Viridiplantae > Streptophyta > Pinopsida > Pinales > Pinaceae > Picea > Picea engelmannii. The sequence continues at coordinate 391,151 of ML790966.1, forward strand.
AAGCAAGTAGACACCAGTGTCTTTCACTCTAGCCTTATTAAGATGCTAGTAATGGAATAATTAAAGAAAACTAACATGGATTGGAAAACCTTCCTAACTTCATCACAATTTCAATTATATGTTTCCCCCACTCCATAGTCCAAGATGAAAAGTCATACTTTGGTTGAAAGTACTGTGATTTCAGAGGCTAGCAAGAGGAAAATGGTGACTATGAGTGATAAAGATGATAGAACCACTTATGAAGAAGAAGTAGGAAGTCCTTCAAAAACTACAGATAGATAAAATTCTCCAATGGAAGATCCTATCCCTATGGAGGTTCCTTCAATAAAATCTAGATGCTTGAAAGGAAAAAAAACTTGGTTTTTCCTCACCCATTACTGAAGACAAGGTTAAACCTAGGAGGCCTTTTACTAGAGCAACAACCAATCAACATGTTCTAGTGAAGGGTGATATAGCAGAGGCTTACTCCCAATAGAAAGACAAATCTCAATATTCTAAGCATCCCATTGAAGTTAATGATATCAATACTCCTCGGCATGAAGGAAATCCCACCTTCAAAAGGCTCAAGAGGCAACTCAAGGAAGCAAGAGTTGAAATTGATAAGTTGAAGAAGGAAGACTTGGATTCTAGGAAGAAGATTAAGGGGATATTATGAATATATCATGAGACCATTGATAAGGTAAGGTTCTTATTTAAAATATTTCTTGCTCCTCACAGGAAACTCAAGAATATCTATAAGCAGAACATATCCCACCAAGCTCAAATCAGGAAATTAAAGGCAGAGTTGCAGCCTTTCAAAGAAGAGTTGGCAAAGAGAAACCTAGACATGTTGGCCAAGGTTGCTACCATATGAAGCTCCAGAAATAAGACATAAATACATTGAGCCTCCATAAACAACATGGTTTTGGTCAAAGTTTCTATTTCATGCATTTTACAACATTTTTGGTGATGGCTATGAGTTTTAAACCATAATTAGCAATTTTGGTGTTTTCCTCCAGTCATATATCAATATAATGAAGTTTTTGTAGCATATATAGGAACTTGGTATAATTTTTGAAGATGATAAAACTTCTTAAAAATGAAGCAGGCCACTATAGGAAATTTCAAATCCCCCGGTGCTACAAACTAGTTGTTTCAGGACAGATTGTAGTGCTGCATTGTGAACTCAACTTTTGGAGATTTTGGACGAAAAGAGAACTGCTAGATGTCAATATGGATGCGTACCAACACTTTGATGGTTAGTTACGATCTAAGAGGCCACCTTCCTAAAGAATATGCACTCTTGTGGACACATCATCAGTCATTAAAGAATGTTGCAAACGTTGCCAACATCATCCTTGAAACTAGCAGTTTGTTTCTTTTCTATTGTACACTTGTTTCCACTCTTACCTTAGGCATAGGGATCCTATGAGGAAGTTCTGAGGAGAATTGTAAAGATGGAATTGATAGTTTAGGCTATTTAAAGGGCATTTTAAGACTTAGTGGAGGTTTGAATGGTGTGACAAAAAAACTCATATGTTTTATATTGTCTTTGTAACATAGTTTTGATCCTTATGTATGGACTAGATCTAATATACTTTTGATGGTGGAAATCAATCATGTTTCTTTTTATCATCCATTGCTATCTTTCTTTGATATCAATTTAAGTTGAATGATTCATCTAGCTTATTGTTTTTTATTGCAATAAAGGATCTATTCTGATATTGTATGCAAGTATATCAGAGTACTTTCTCTTTGATTATGAGAGGTTATTATTTCAAAGATTTTTCTTCATATGCGTGTCAGTATTACCTAATGTAAATGATATGCATATTTCATCTTCTTTGTTAAGTCTTCCACCTATCACTTGATCTCTCAAGACCTGATTTGAAGCCATTCAAGGCCTTGTTTGTTGGTGTGTATTTCATGGATTTATCTACATTAGACATATTTAACTAAGTTTTTATCCATTTTCCACCTTTTATAAACATATATCCTTTACATTCTGATGGGTATTAGATTTACACCTACAATAGTCTAGGTGTGACTTCTAGTTCTAACAAGAGGCATGAGAATTTTTGTATTGAGAATTATTGTAATTGAGCATTGCTCTGTTGGAGGTTTCTCCCTCTAAGAGGTAAGTGAACATTGCTTCCTATCAATAAAGGTATTATTTTGGTGTTGTGGTTTCATATATTGTGTTGTTCCATTGATATTCTCTTCAGTATTTCTATTTTCTTCTATTATAATAGGTATGGTACCTTACATACCACTATTCTTTTTTTTCACTCCTATGGAGTTATACACCTGTCTAAATAATACTACAGTGAGAGAATGCCCAAAATTTTAATAGTGAAAATTATGTAGTAATTTGGCAACCTAGATGCAAGAAGTAGTGTTGTGCTGCAAAATTTCCACTCTATTTCTACTCTGTTATGTGTCATTAGCAAGGGTTAGGGTTTTGAGGTTTCCTACAGAATAGTGTTTTCCCTATTCTATAGCTCTCTGATATACTGAGGGGGTCCAAAAGTAGTACTCAAAGGGCTCTAACTAAGGAGGCTCAATTGTACCCTTAGTCATACTACCAAATTATCCAGATATGCAAGAGTAGTCTTCCCAGGTGTTGTTCTTAGTACCACTATAACAATTAGGAGTTTGATTGGTTGATCTACAACTAGTTTCAGGAGACATATGGGACTCCCTATATACCCTTAGGTACGAGGGAGTGAATGGTTTGTACATGTGTTGTATAATGTTGTACTAAGAAAAGGGGTACTAACATGGGTTATAGACGCTTCCAACTAGGTGAAACAATGTGTTTTGAGTAACCACATGAAACCATCTATATTTCTTGCATGTATTCTTCCCCAATTACAATTTTACCTGTTGAAAGACATGTCACCATGATTTAAAGACACCGTAAATACATGTCTCTATCCTAAAAAAAATTATCTAAAAAAAATCTACAAAATAAAGTGCTTTGATACCACTTGTAAGGTACCATATAATATTATGCAGAACATAAATATGATTGTTGTAACATTTTTTAGCAGAAAGAGACAAATAGAGAGAAAACTGACACAATTGATTCCATAAATGATACCTTTATTATCTCGATAGCCAAGTTCACTTTCCTCTTCGAGGGGGAAACCTCCAACAAAGCAAATATAAGTAAAAACTGACTCTCAAGAAAAAATGCTTCCATGCTTTCTACCCCTATTTATACTATTTCTATCTTCTAGAGAACATTCATGCGGAAGAAATTTATAGAGGATAAATCTTCTAGAAAGTCTTCTTACATTAGCGTGTTCACATTATTGCATAGTCCTTATTTACTAATCTCATTCTTTATTACATAGAAAAACATATTATTATATCTACTTGAGGGGTTAGGGAGGTTAGGACCATAACAAATTCCAACACTTTTTACAATGAAAATATTTTTTAGTTCAACATAAAATGCATATTGAAGCAAAGGTGATAGTGGTGATCCTCTATATTTGTGGCTTTATAGTAATAAAATTACCCAAGGTTTTACTAATATCCAAAAGGGACTTATCATAGCATTATTTAATAGGGATATTGGGCATTGTTATTCAAATTGGACCTTTGGTAATGGTTGTGCAAGACGTTGAAACTATACATCTATATGGTTTCATAAAGATACCATATTTGTCTATTAAACAATAATTATCATTGGAAACATGTACTCTATCTTTCTTAGATAGAATATTCATAACAAAAAATCCCATTCTACATAGCTAGATCACCATTGAATCATCCAAGGAAGAACCGCATGAATAAAAAATACACTAATGGAAACATTTTCATGATGGCCATAATCTATCAAACTTGAAAATTATCATATGTAACTTCAAAAAATATATATCTTCTATATCCACCTATTAGTAATAAAATTAGAACCAATATTTATGTGTTCATCAGTTTAGAAGCGCTTTCAAATTCTTCAAAAGATTGCAAGGTTAGAACCAAGGTTTCCTTGTTCATCAGTTTATAAGTGCTTTCAAATTCTTCAGAAGATCACAAGGTAACTAATTGGTTGTTTATGCAAACTCTAACAATCAAATAGTCAATTGATAAAGAAAAATACTCAAAAATAATTCTAAGAATACTTACAAACAAATAAAAACTAATATTTCAAAGTTTAAACTTCTAAAATATAAAAGAAAAATAAAAAGCGTTGTCTAAACATTCTATGTTTTGGCATTTTTCATCGAAATACGACCATATAAATATAGGTAAAATTACTCATTTATGTTGCCTAAATTGCATTTTTCAATGCATCAATGGATTCGAGATCCTGAAAATCCACTAGGGTGCTCAGATTATACAAACTCAACCACTTTAACCTACAATTCTAAGAATTTATGGCTAGATTTCAGACAAAACCAACTGAAAATTATGCTTAGAAAAGAGCCCTTAAAACATTTAGACTACACACAAAAAAAAATCAACAAGAATGCAAGTAAAATGGATGAGGGAGTGAACTCAAAAGAGGGAACCCTAAGGAAATAAGAGGCTTATGTGAGAGAGGAGTAGCAGAAAACCCAACCTCAATATCTAAAAGCATACAAATAAAGTGTCATAATGTGAATGGGTAGACTACCTTGGTTAGTATAGGAAAAGCCCATTGCATCATATGGGGAGATTTCTATAAACTTGTATAGAGGCATTCATGGCATATAATGATGCAATTTTGCATCAATGTCTTAGTCACCACAACATTTCAAGTCTTCCATTTGGAGAAGTTTATAAATCATGTTAATGTAGTTATTTCACATCTCTTCAAATTTTATTATTGGAACAAACAATCAATTCTTTTCGAAATGATTTCCACAATTGTGAGAAATATTTTTATATTTTTATTATAACAAAAAAATTTCCCAAAACAAAATTGGATTCACATAAATTTCAAATTTGTTTACACAATTTTGTTTTTCCCTATGTATCTAACAAGTGAACCATATTGTTTATTACAAAGATATATTATATTCGCTTTAAAAATGGCACTCTAAAATTTTGTGCAAGACATTATTATTTACTCTTTCTTGTATCAAGGACAAAATTGACCTTACATCAGTTTCAAATTAGCTTTATTTCCATTATTCAAGTTTTATATAATATTAATGGGAGTCTTGAAAAAACCATGCAAATCTCATGCTCCCATTCTTCCCTAAGTAAATTTTATAGTAATTAATATATTTTTAATAAAAAAATATTATATATTTTTGTATTCTAATTCTAAGTAATTCCAAGTCATTAATTAATATATTTTAATAAAAAAAATATGATATATTTTTGTATTCTAATTCTAAGTCATTGTTTCCTCTTATGGGATAAGAGGAGTTTTTTTTTTTTAACTTTCATTATTTATTTATTTTTATATGGTTATGAAATCTAGGGATTCAATATTTTTAGAAAATCGTGGATAAGGATTGAGTAAATCCATAAACATCTCATAATTTATCTTCTTCATAGAAGCACACTTTTTCTTGTTGAGAATATGAATATGACTCAGTACCTAAAGTAGAAAGACAAGTTAAACAACATGGAAGATAAGAGACTTTCTAATATTATTTTAAAATATAGTCAAAACCTCATCTGAATCAAGCATGAGAGACATAAAAATGCTATGTCTCATTGGGGAGCGAAGGAAGATGTCACTCTTTAGAAAAATAATAATATTAAAAACATTATTATATCTAAATTTAGGGAGAAATTATGGTGTGATAAAGAACTAATAGATAAAATAAAATAAAGATACTATAAGGAGGTGATCAACCCTAATATCGAATATTAAAAGTGTCTTTATGGTTTAACTAGTGTAAAGAAGAAAATCAACATTGCTAAAATAAGAGCAAACTCTCATGAGCTTCATAGTGAAACAAGGTGTGGGACAATTCCTAAAACATTGTGGGTTGAAATAATGTCATCTTTTTAACATTAAGAGGGTTGAAGATGAAAATCACTTCCTTTTTTAATATCCTGTGTACACCCACATTAAATCACAATTTCAAATATTTGTTACAATATTGATCTTCCTAACCTTTTAACTCACCAAAACTATGGTGATTTAGGAATGTTTCTCTTAAATTTTTGTGAGCACATAAATAAAATTCCAAAGTAAAGTGAGTAATTTCACTTTTCATAAGGCTCAATAAATCATCATCATCATCATAATCATCATAATCTTATATAAATAATATTTACCACAAAAAATTTAAGCCTATATATTAATGAGCTAAAAGTTTTAGTGGTCGTCGTCGTCGTCGTCGTCGTCGTCATCATCATCATCATCATCATCATCATCATCATCATCATCATCATCATCATCATCATCATCATCATCATCATCATCATCATCATCATCATCATCATCATCATCATGAAAATATTTACCACAAACAATTTAAGTCTATATATATTAATTAGCTAAAAGTTTTAGTTTCATCATGGTCATCATCATCATCATCATTTACCACAAAAATTTTAAACCTATATATATTAATTAGCTAAAAGTTTTAATTTTTACATGAATATTATTAAATCAAAATTATATATAACCGTAAATTTATAATAATATAATACACTTATATATTGTAGAAAATTAATTATATATATATATATAATTTTATTTATTATATAAAAGGTTCAATATTCCATTACTAAATTTTATAATTTTACATTTATAGATATTTTTATAATTATTTAGGAGTATATATTAATTGAATTAATTAATGATAGTTATATAATAACAATAAAAATTTAAGACTTCAAAAGATCTTTTTCTTAATTATTGACTATTAAAATCTAGAAAGGTGTAAATATATCCTATCTCTCTAAATTTGAATTTATAACCTTCTTAAAAAATATTCTTAGTTTCAAAATTCTTCCAATATATTAGTTCACATAAATGAAGCATTTACAAATTATGCATTGGGAGGGAAGCTCACAACATCTTTATTATGATTAGTTTCCAGGACTTTAAAAAGAATGACTTTGTAAAATTTGACACTTATTAGATCTCTAAAAAAAACCACTTAAGTAGATTCACAAATTTATATATATGAACATTGAAAAGAGACCCTTCATAAAAATTAATAGTTTTAATATTTATAAAAAAGTATAGTTATAAAAAACAACTTTTTATAACTCTATTAAAATAAATAAAATTTCTAAAAGTAATAATTTTGAATGCGATAACAAAAAGGTTGACCTCAAAAAAATGGAAATTTTTGAGATCTATTAAAAGATTGTCAACTCCTAAAAGGTGAAATAATTTTATATTCAATTCAATATGTTATGAATTGACTCTAGATTATTAATATTACATTTGCGTGGCCTTTCAAAATTACTTTATGTTATTTTGTATTTGGCGTTTCAAATTGATGTAAGGGTATGTATTCTTATATTTTATTTGGCCTATCACAATTATGTGACATGGCTCTCGATTGCATGTTTTTTTTTTCTTTTTCGTTTTTCTTTTGATAAAGATTTCAACTCACATATTATAAACACATTGTTTAATATACGAAATTTGGAACAATAGGATTATACCATGAAGTTTGAGTAATATTGTTTAAATAAATTAAAATTTATTATTAGATTTTTAATAATATATATTAATATATTTTTTTCATGGAAAATATTAATATTATATTGGAAAAAAATTATCTTATAATGAATGGGGTGGTAGTAGGGGTTATTACAAATTCTAATGGGGTGGTAATAGGGGTTATTACGAATTCTAAAGGAATAATGAAAATTATAATCATTTGGATTTGGCATATACAACTTGAGTGGGTCTAATGGTTAAGAATATGCATTTCTTTCTAAGAGGTTACAAGTTCAAATCCAGACGGGGTATGGTATGTACACCTCTATAAACTTTAGCAGTGAAATTGTTGTGCGAAGGGGGTCCCTTGTCCCACAAACAAAAGAGGTCCCATACACTAGTTTCGTGTTTATCTTGGTCGTGACCTTAAAATTAGATTATTATTATTTATCAACCATTGATAATAAGGATGAATCATATGCCTTATTCCAAGGCTTGAAGATCGCCACCAAATATCACATTCAAAAATTGATCATGGTGTGGGAGTCAAAGAATGTTATTACAATGGTCATGAACATGGTCCCATTTGATTTCCTATTAGCATTGGTATTAGAGTGAGCAAAACAAGAATAAAGTGAATTCCCTTGTGTAGATTTGACCATGCACTAAGGGAAAATAACTCCTTAGCGGATGGTTAGGCCAATCGAGCCACTTCGTTAAAAGTGGGGGACATTGTTATCAATGGCAAGGTATACACCCAACCTGTCCCTTGAAATTTTAATGGAGGGTATGACATGTATCAAGAAATTAAGGAGGCACATGACATATCATAAGGAAAAATCATCATTTGGAAAATAACATTAGGAGAAGCGACCCTTCCCATCTTCTCTCACACCTAGACATCTAACTCCACATGAATTTTAATTCATGAAAGGTTATTCTCCTTGACATTATGGGATTATGACTCTGCGGTTTAGCTTTCCTGAGTAGAGGTTCTAGCCTACAAGTTTAGGCTTGGCTCTGCGAGTATTGGCATTTTTTCTTGGCTTGCATATGTGGTTTTAATCCTTCTTGGAATACGAGTAAGACACCACCTTAATTTCCTATATTAAAAAAAAAAAAATTAGTTACTGAGATTGTTTCTTCAAGGGATATTGTCCTAGTTTCAATCTCTCCTTCAAGGGAACATTTTCGGTCTCTATATGAATTCCATTTATCTTTGCATGAACCTATTCTTTTGGGTGAGTGTTCTTTCATGTTTTACTCCAATCAAGATCAATTTGAGGCTCTCTTGTTGTGGAACACGTTCCCTATGTTTCTATTTAATTATAGGTGATTCGTTTTTACTTTGTTTCCTTTGTCTTTCGGCATAGGAAGTCCACGTTTAGACTTCTTGTCTCAACATTTGAATCTTCTAGTTCGATTGAATGGAGACTCTTTGTGTGGTGTTTTTTTGGATCAACATAGGTCAAGCCAGAACCCATTTTGGGCATTGAAGGATCTGACAGTGGAGCAAAGACAAGGATCTGTAGGTATAATTGAGATTTTAAATTTTCATTGGATCTTGGACTGCTATAACTCTTAGATGGATTACAAGGAGATTCAAGGGATTAGATGTGCATTGTGAATCCATGAGGATGGTATTCAAGGTAACATAAGATCAATTTTTACAACCAAAACAAAAAATGAAGGAGCAGGAACATTGGGTCATGACCAATGATGCAACAATTATGGGCACTTTGGTACAATAGAAACAAAAGAGATTTGTTCTAGAGGTGTAATGGAACATGGTTAGGAATATGGTCATAAATTTCACTAAGGGTGAGTATTTTGGTGTATCCAATCAAGTTCAAACAATCAATTTGAACTATGGGGGACCAAGGGAAGATGAAATAGTGCACCAATGTCCTAAGTCTATCAAAATTGTTCAACAAGATTTGGAACTAGCAAAAGAAGCACTAGAAGAAGTAGTTGGTTGTTGTTGGGGAACTAAGCACATAGAACAAAAGTTACAACAATCAATAATTGAACCAAAAACAAGATAAAAAGCTGCAATCATAAAAGAAACATTGTTTTTATGTGGTAAAATTTTGATGATTTATAAAGGAAACATCCATGGGACAAGGGAATCAATATTATTATTGCTTAATCTTGCAGATCACAAATAACCCAACAACGGGCTTGCATATGTATTCGTATTTTCTTCTACGAGATACACATATATCATATCTTCCAAAGTTACCTCAACTGACTATAGTAATTAGTGAACAAACAATATCCTATTTTTTGTATAATATGCTATTGCATATTAGACAATGAACTGGATGAATGAACTACCGTAGTAATTAGAGAACCGTTGTATTCTATTTTGGGATAATTATTTGTCACATGTTCAACAATATCCACCTTGACAAAAATTTAACCGATACCTTTTCTAGGTTCATTCATCACCTTTTCTGCAAGCCAAGGGAAGCCAAACACCACTGCATCTTGTCTAACAATATTGGTTTTGTAAACATGTCTACACAATTTTCTTGAGAATGGACTTTCTCAAGTGCTACTCCACCTCCATCAATTACTTGTCTTACAAAATGATAATTAATATCAATATGCTTAGTCTTACTGTGACAAGATGGATTTCTAGCCAAATGAATAGAACTTTGACTATCAAAAAATACTTTCACCTTGTCCTACATCTTTCCAAACTCACCCAATAAACCCTTTAACCAAATTTCATCCTTGTAATCATGTGAGGTAGTTATATATTGTGCCTCAATAATGGATAAACAAACAATTCTTTCAAGCTTTGACATCCAAAAAGCACGACCTCCTGCAAGAGTAAAGACATAACCTAAAGTAGATCTTCTTTTGTCCAAATCACTTGCAAATCCGAATCAACTTAGCCACAAATGGAATCACTACAACCATTATAGCTAATACAATAATCACGTGTGCCTATAAGATAAGAAAGCGCCCATTTCATTGTTTCCCAATTTTCTTTACCTATATTTTCCATGTATCTATTGACAACACTAATTGCATGTGAAATATGTAGTCTTGTACTTACCATTACATACATTAAACTCCCTACTGCATTAGCATACGGTACACACTACATATAATTATTTTCTTCATTGTTCTAGGACATAAAGTTGAAGAAAGCTTGAAATGGGAAGCTAAAGGGATATTTACTAGTTTCACATTATTCATACCAAATCTCATGAGTATTTCTCCACGTACCTCTATTTGTTTCTCTTGGATCCTTCATATCAAACGTCCTAGAAAACTAAGCTTTTGACCTACTAATCTCAATCATTCTTTTTCTTTCTACAGGCATATCGTCAAAATATAACACCAAGATAATGAATATGCCATTTTCAAACCTTTTAAAGTAAACACAATGATCATACTCACTTCTTGTAAAATTTTGGTTCACTGTGAAAGAATTGAACTTCTTGTATAATTGCCTGGGAGACTATTTCAGAGCATACAATGGCTTATTGAGTTTTGAAACAAACCTTATTTTATGATCCTAAATAAATGTTTGGTTGTTCCATATATATTTTCTCATCCAAATATCCATGTAAATAAGTTGTCTTAACATCTAGCTGCTCTAACTCAACATCAAGTAAATCAACTTGTGCTAATACAACATGAATAGAAACAAGCTTAACAATTGGTGGATTTTTTTTAGGGAAATTAATACTTCCTTTTAAGAATACCCTTTTTCAACTAGTGTTGCTTTTCACTTTTCAACTTTATCATCAAAACATTTCTTTAGTTTGTAGACCCACTTTCCACTAAAAACTTTATGTAGTATTCCAGATATAAAATAGTATGCAAAACATAAATATTTTAGCTAGAAATGGCAGAACAACAATGATATAACTAGAACAATACCAGAATAATACCAGAATAACACCAGAAAGAGCACCTTGATTAATGATAGCAATGTTGATCCGGATTTAGGAGAAGAATGAACTGATTAACAAACTAAATACAATAAACACAGAGATATGAAGTATAAAACAAATATCCAATGAACAATATCTTCTATTGAATAATGAAATAGGTTGAAACTGTAAAACTGCAGAACTGAAAAACTTACTCGAATGCTGGTAGTTATTTCTGAGAAGAGATGTGGTTATTACGTGCATCCGTATGAGTAGAATGGATTCCCATGAGGCTCCATAAGCCTTTTTGACATTACTCATGAATGCCAAAACCCTAGACATCCAAAAACCTAACCCTAGAAGGTGAAAATCCAAAATTCATGTGGGCCCCTATGGGTAAGTTGGTGTAAGTTGGTACCTCAACTTTCCAGGGTCGTAAATTTTTCATACGACCTTCATTTTAGGCGCGTGATAGCCCGTTGGAAATGTCTTTCAAAGAACTACACATTTTGCCATCAAACTATGACTTTGTCTATAGTTTTATTGTGGTGAGCCAAAAAAACAACGTTAGGGCCCCAAAACGGCCTTGGAAGTACAATAAGATGTGCTGACGTGAAAACATACAAAATAAGCCAGTTGGATTGGGCGAGAGGCGACCAATATCCACCTGGAGGATGTGTGGGGCTTCAGACAACCCTAGAAGTGTAGAACCCACAATTATAAAGAAGTATAGAAGAACATGTTGAACAAAAACTGACAAGAGGAGCCAGTTGGAATAGGTGGGTGGCCACCAATATCCACCTGGATCAAATTTTCACTTGCCTATTTGAAGGGGAAACCTCCAACAGAGAAAAGATCTATTACAATAATCTCCAAGACAACATTTCTCATACCCTCTATTCCTATTTATACTAAATCTATCTATCCAAAAGAACAATCTAGTGGAAGATCCTTTTATAAGCGGAAGCTTCTATTAGGTCTTCTTGCATTTGACTTATTCTTCCTTATTGCTAGGCCTTATTAATATTGACATTTATTACATGGAATTATATTATTCTACCTATGTGAGGGGTTAGGGAGGTTAGGTCCCTAACATTCCCTCCCCCTTGAAGAACAACCTTGTCCTCAAGGCTTAAGATGAGGAAATTGTTGTAGAATGATGGTCGGATCCCAGGTGTCTTCTTTTGGAGTTGTATCTTGTCATTGGACTAAGACTTCCTTTATGGTGCACTGACGGAGATGACGCTCTTGCTGGGCCAAGACGGCTTGTGGCTACAACTAGATGGAACCTTCTTCATCCAACTCAGGGAGACTAGTTTGAGTTTTTCACTTAGTTCCAATCACCTTCTTTAAGCAGGAAACATGAAAAACAGGATGGATCTTCGACTGACTAGGTAGAGATACCTGATAGGCCACCAATCCCACATGCTTGAGCACTGTATAAGGACCATAAAATTTGGGAGCAAGTTTTTGATAGTGTTCAACTTTGAGTGAAGTATGATTATAAGGTTGTAATCAAATAAACACCTGGTCCCCTTCAAAAAATTGTCGTTCAGAACGACCTTGATCTGCTTGTTGCTTCATGCGATTCTGAGCCATGACCAAATTGTCTTTGAGGGAACGAAGAATAGCCTCTTGGGCTGTAATATTTTTTTCAACCTCCTGAACCTTCATGACCCTTATCATATATGAGAGAATTGATGGGGAATTTTATCCATAGACTGCTTCAAAAGGATTCATGTGAGTAGTTGTATGGTAAGACATGTTGTACCACCATTCAGCTAGGGGTAACCATTGAGCCCACTGATATTTCCTCTCATATGAAAAACAAATCAAATATGTTTCCAAACACTTGTTGACAACTTTAGTCTAGCTATATGTTTGGGGGTGATAGGTGGTGTTGAGATGCAATTGGGTGCCCTATAGCTTGAACAATTCTTGCCAAAAATTGCTGGTGAAAGTGGGATCTCTGTCAGAGACAATAGAATTAGGCATGCCATGAATCTTGAAGATATTATCCATGAAGATTTGAGCCACTGTGGAGGCGGTGAATGGGTGTTGCAGAGCACAAAATGAGCATATTTGGAGAGATGATCTACGACCACCATGATGACTAACTTATTGCCTTATTTAGGTAATACCACAATGAAATCCATAGAAATATCTCGCCAAATAGCAGGGGGAATCAGAAGCAGTTGGAGTGTGCCCATAGCTTTGATGATTTCTCCCTTTTTGCATTGACATACCTCACATTCAGCCACAAAGGTGTGGACGCCATGTTTCATACCATCCCAGAGAAAAGAACGTTTGACCCATTCATAGGTTTTGGTAAACCATGAATGCCCGACTGTGGGTAAGGCATGAAGTTCAAAAAACACTGTGGACTTAAGTTGTGATTTCTTGCATAAATAGAAACATCCTTTGTAGTGAAGCTCTTCATTGTGCCAAGAGTACCTTGGAGAAACCGAAGAATTGTGTTGCAATTGGTGGAGCATGCTAGAAATTTTGGGGTCTTGCAACCATTCCTGACAAGCAGCTTAGAGCCAATCGGGTACAATGAAGGGGAGGGAGAAAAGGGACCCGTATTCTTCATATTTCTGGGAAAGAGCATCAACCACTACATTTTCCTTTCCCTTCTTATAAATGATCTCATAATCATAACCAAATATCTTGGTCACCAATTTTTGTTGCGTCAGTGATGAAATTTGTTGTTCCAGGAAATACTTGAGAATCTGATGATCAATTTTTATTTGGAAGCGTTGACCCAATAAATAAGTGTTATAGAAAGATTTGCCTCACCTTATGCAATCTTGCACATAAGGTATTTTTCCATTTCCCTATGCAGACTTATCATCCCTATTTGTAAATCCCAGATGTAAAAATACATATTTTTCCACATGTAAGCACCTTACCTACTATACATCATGTGTATACGCAGACTGCTCTACTACAACCCTCGTACATCGGGATTTGTGCCCAAAAATGAAAATTAATATCAGGTTTCCATGTCACGATAGGAGATTTATGATCCTTGGCCTTCCATTTACTGGAAACGTTCTGACTCGGCCTTTCAGTTCCATTTGAAGGCTATAAATGGGCCAATTCCGAGATATGGAAAAGAGGAGAAAGAATTCAACTTTGAGAGAAAAGTTACTTTGGAGAAATTATTTACTTCATATTGAGTATGCATCCCTTTTTCCTTTAAGTTTGAACACAATGTTAAGCCCCCAAGCTCTTCCCTTATTGATTGAGAACTTTATTGTCTCTCTTCTATAAGCTTGTCTTTGGTGGAGGATTGAAGTAGTGGAGGCCCAGCTGGAAGGAAATTAGTTTCTCGGTTATGAATCGTGTCGACATGAAAGTTTGTAACATTTTCACTTCCGGTGATCATATATTAATAGAAATACTCTTTTCCCATCCAATTCATATCTTGCAAATATTTGAATTATTATTCCATGGGCGTATTTGTCATGTTTATTAATGGGTTATTCTATTGAATGTGCTAACATCATTTATTATCACCATATGCTTTCTTTTCTTGGTTGTTGAGGACTAGTTGTAGGTATATTTCTTTGGGTTAAGTGCTCAACAGTAGACTTCATCGAATGTTTGGATGAGGTAGGCCTTTTATCCTGTCTTGCTAGCATATTTGTTTACATAACATACTTGAGAAGAGAGTTGATTTATGCAGTCATTTCCTTCTATTGTAGTTTATCGTAGCCATAGAGACATTTTCCTCGTAACAATAAGGACGCCAGAGATCCGCAACATGCATAATATATAACATTTCCTTTTCATAAATGGATTGGCCCAAATGTCACGTTGAAAGTTGTTTTCTAGTGAAGGCCAAAGGCCTGCCATAGTGCATGAGGATGGCCCCAATTATTTTCCTGGAAGCATCACGTTCCAATACAAATGTCTTTGTGAAGTCTGGAAGTTCTAGGACAAAGGTTGAGCACATAACATCTTTCAAGGCTTGGATGACATGATCTACAACTGAAGTCCAAGTGAAAGCATTCTTTTTAAGGAGAGAAGTGAGCGGAGTTGCAATTTTTCCATAATTCCGAACAAACTTCCTATAATATCTCGTTAAACCCAGAAAACCATACAAGCTCTTGAGAGTTTTAGGGTGAGGCCAATCCTGCATAGATTCAATTTTCTTAGGATCCACCTGGACACAATCCTTGCCGACAATATGACCGAGGTATTCCACTTCTGAAGCACCAAAGGAACATTTAGATTGTTTGAGGAAAAGTTGGTGCCTAAAGAGTAGATAGAGAACTTGATTCACATGGGAGAGATGGGATGGCCAAGTTTTACTATAGATGAGAATATTATCAAATAAAAACAGGACAAAATGATGAAGAAAAGGATGGAAGACATGATTCATAAGAATTTGGAAAGTGGAGGGAGCATTACACAAGACAAAGGGCATTACCAAGAATTCATAGTGACCCTCATGAGTTCAAAATGTAGTCTTGGGAATGCCTTATGATTTCATACGGATCTGGTGGTAGCCAGAATATAGATCCAGCTTGTTTAAGTATTGAGCACCACTCAATTCATTCAAGAGGGTATCAATGACAAGAATGGGGAATTTTTCTTTGAGTGTGAGTTTTTTGAGGGCAGGAAAATCAGGACACATGCGTGAAGTACCTTATTTCTTGAGTACCATGACCATAGGGAAAGAATAGGGGCTAGTATTGGGATGGATAACACCTGCTTCTAGTAATACATGAACAATTTTCTCAATTTCAATCTTTTGGGAAAAGGGACGACGATAAGGATGAACATTGGGAGGAAGACTACTTGGGATGATATGGATGGAATGATCATGGACTCCACGGGAAGGGGGAAGTTCTATGGGAGTGGTAAAAACAACTTGGTGGTGGGAGAGGATAGATTGGAGGTCAGGATGCACAAAATTTGTCTCAACAACATGAATGGAGTGGAGTTGGGCTATAATTCCCGAATGAACTTTTTTAAGGAGATTTTCCATGCGATGGGAACCGATGATCTCAAGGAAGCTAATTGTGATGCCTTGGAAATTATATTGTTGTCCCTCTTGTTGGAATTGCATGGTTAAGTCCTTAAAATCCATGAGAATGGAGCCTAGAGTGCATAACTATTCAACACTAAGAACAATGTCACAACCACCCATGTCTATAGAAAACATATGATATTTCAGGTGATACTAACCAATTTGGAGTCGCACATTGTCAGATCGTCCCCCACATTTCATGGAACCACCATTGGCAATCATGATTTGAAAATTATTGATGACACAGATGTAATAATTGAATTCGTTGGCAATGCAGGGATGAATAAAATTATGGGTGCTACCACTGTCCACAAGGATGATGAATTTCCTATTTTTAATGTAACCAATTAATTTGAGAGTCTGGGAAGCGAAGAAGCCAGTGATGGAATTAAGTGAAATCACTGTGTCAACTTCTGGTGGATCAGAGGGTGGGGTCATATAAGATGGCGATGGTAGTTCCTCCACGGGTGGAACAACATCTTCTTCATAAATATCCTTAGTCACAACCATAAAAAGATTATATTCCTTACACTTGTGCCCGAGAAAATATTTGTCATCACAATTATAACAAAGACCCTCGAGTTGCCCAAAGGGGTTGGATCCAATGGTGGAAAGCGAGGAGTTTTTCACCGTTGGGCAAGGTTCAATTCTCGTGAGGGCTTTACCTGGATCCATGGGGACACCTTGAGGTAGTGGTCGAACGTGTGGTTGCACCCAGAGATACTACAATAAATGGTATTGTGACCCGTGCACACATAAGTGGATCAAAGCCCACCCCCATGTCCTTCAACATGAAAGTCCCCGAGGTGTAGGACAGTCAGTGACGGAGTGTGTTGTTAAGCCACTCCGTGATGTTAAAGTCACCGGTTTGAAACCTGTGGGGACAAAAAATCCAACCATGTTAAGGGTTGGTGTGGCTCAGGCCGGGTGCGATCCCCGGGTGATTTTGACGACTTAGATGCCCCTGAGTCGCGGTTTCTCAAGCCACAGGTTAATCGCGAGCCAACAGGTCCCGCACAAATTAACAAACAAAAAAAACCAAAGACCCTCGAGTTGACGTTCAACCATTTCATCCTTGGTTAATTTATAGATCTTGAGGGGTGTTGCAGGAGTGGCATAATTGGTGGGTTTAGGGCGAGGAGGAAAGGAGTGTTTGTGGATCTGGGAGGATACAATCTGTTTTTCTTCCTTGGCTCGTTGAGTAGCTTCCAACCAAGTCTAGGGGCGTGCTATGAAAACATGGGCACAGATTTCATCTTTGAGGCCACTGATAAATCATTCCCTAAAGAAAGCATTTGAAATGCCCTCCATTATGAAATCCAAGTGCTCAAATGTGGCAATAAAGTCTTCTACTTTCCTAGACTACTTCAACCTGGTCAGACGGCCTAAATGTTGGGTGCCAGAGTCAAAGCGATCATAAAGTTCTGCTACAAATTGTGTCTAAGAAACATACCCTTGGTGTGCCTTTTTTTCATTATTTCCACCATTTCCATCATTCCAGATCCATATGTAGGACACTATAATGAATCTTGGCTAAATCATCAATAATGCCATGCAAAGAGAAATAATGTTCCATTTGGGTGACCCAGCTTGTGGGATCTGATCCATTGAATTTTTTCACCTCAATTTTGGGAGGGCGGAGGTCTCGAGAAAAGTGGGTAGTATGAGGACCTTGGTAATTTGAAGAGTCATGGTCATCCTGATAAAATGGTTGTTTGGAAGAGGAAGGGTTCTAGGAATGGCCCATGAATGTTTCAAAGGTGGCTTTGAGGTCTTTGAGGTATTTGATGTGGGAACATTGGTCCTGGAGGGTTCGAATATACAAATTGATTGATCTAAGGTTTTCATTAATATTATTGATGTCTTCCTTGTTCTGGTAGTTGTTAGCAATCAAGGTATTGAGTTCTTGGGCTCAGGTAGTGGCCATTTGGAACAATGGGAAGGAAAATGGTAGAGGGGAAACACAAGGGGTTTGGAGGGGTGGGTGGAACCACTGAGAAGAAGGGTTTCAAATGATAGGTATCACTATGATCAGGGAGAAAAGTGGGATCCAATAGGATAAGGTCCAAATAAGTGTGTCGGAGAAGGAGCGGATCCACAAAAAAATTGTGTTAAAAATGATAGGTATCACTGGAATTGGGGCGAAGAGAGGAATCCAGTGGGATAGGTCCAAAATAAGTGTGCCAACATGGCCACTATACTCTATTTTTTTTTAACTCCTGCAGAGTTATACTCCAGGCTGAATAATATTGCAGTGACAAAATGCCCAAATGCTTAACATGAATAAATGTGTAGTAATTTCGCAACCAGAATGCAGAAGGCACAATTGTGCGGCAACAGATCTTGTCTGTTATGTTTTTGTTTCCATCTCAAGTGGTAGGGTATTCAGGGTTTCTACATACAAGGGTTTTACTTGTGTTATAGCTCTTTGATATATGTGTGGGGTCCAATAGTAGTACTTGGCCTAATATCTCAGGGCACCAACTAAGGAGGCTAGATCGTGCCCTTAGTCATACCACCCGACTACCCAGGTACTATAGAATATCTTCTTGAGTGTTGTTATTGGTGGCACTATAGCAGTTAGGAGAATGATCGATTTATCTATGGAGGGCTTCATGATATCTAGGCCGATCTGTATACAGGTGTTGTCTAATGTTCTACCACTCGAAGGGGTACCAACAAGGGTTACAAGGGTGTCCAACAGATGTGCGCTTAAAAACCACATGTAGTTCCTATGTGTATGCTTCCTCGACTACAAATTTATGCGTTGAACAAAAGATATTTGTAGATTTAAGATGCTAGAATATGTCTCTACCCTAAAAAAAATTAACCTAGAATTTTATGCCAAGGAAAGTACCCTGATACCACTTGCAGTATTCCAGATATAAAATAGTATGCAGAACATAAATATTTTATCTAGAAATGGCAGAACAACAATGATATAACCAGAACAATACAAGAATAATACTAGAATAACATCAAAAAGAGCACCTTGATTAATGATAGCAATGTTCACTTGCCTCTTCGAAAGGGCAACCTCCAACATAGCAGAGCTCTATTACAATAATCTCCAAGAAAACATTTTTCATACCCTCTACTCCTATTTATACTAAATTTATCTATCCAAAAGAACAATCTAGAGGAAGATCCTTCTAGAAGAAGAAGCTTCTATTAAGACTTCTTACATTTGACTTATTCTTTGTTATTGCTAGGCCTTATTAATATTGGCCTTTATTACATGAAATTATATTATTCTACCTACATGAGGGGTTAGGGAGGTTAGGTCCCTAACACTTTCCCGCCCTTTGGAAGTTTTACCAAGTCCCATGTTTCATTATTCTCCAAGGCATCCATTTATTCTTTCATTTCTTTTTTCCATTTAACACTTTCAACAACATCCATTGTTTCCTGATAACAACTAGGTTCCCCATAATTAGAAATCAAACCAATAAATGAAACATAATCTTCATACCTTTCAGGGAAATTCCTGGCCCGTGTAGATCTCCTTAGAGTTTTTTTGTGGCATTTCCACACTTTTTTGGAATGTTTTTGTAACCTCATCTTATTCTTCTTCGAGAGTTTCTTCATGCTCCTCCTTTCCTATTTGATAAATTTGTGGTACATGTTCTTCTCTCATTTCAAGTCCTATCATGTCTAATTGTATGAGATGAGATTCATCAAATACTACATCTTTGTTAATGATAATTTTATTGGAAGCAGGATCCCACAATCTGTATCCCTTAACTCCATCACCATAACCAACAAAGATATACTTCTTTGATATGTGATCTAACTTAGAATGTTGATTTTTAGGAATACGAGCATAAGCATCACAACCAAATTATTTCATATTTGAATAATCACAAGAATGACATGTCCTCACCTCTTCCATAATGTTACGGTATATTGTATATGTCATTGACCGATTTACCAGATAACAAGATATAATGGTTTCTTCTTCTCATAATTCTTGTTGCAACTTGGCATTATTGAGCGTGCTCCTTTTTCTCTCTAGAAGAGTCTTATTCATGCATTCAACAACACCATTTTGTTGAGGAGTATAAAGAGTCGTTTTATTTCTTTCGATCCCATCTTCCTTGTAGTAATTTTTAAATTCTAAGGATGTGAACTCACCTCCATTATCTGTTCTAAAACACTTGATTGACCTACTAGTGTTCTTTTCAACCAAAGATCTAAACTTCTTAAATAAATTAAACATATCATCTTTTATTTTGAGTAAATAGACCCACACCTTTCTATAGTAATTATCTATAAATGCCATAAAATATGATGATCCTCCAAAAGAAACTATAGGGGATGGCCCCCAAACATTTGAATGAATATAATCAAGGATACATTTACTTGTATCACTACTTGTTATAAACTTATGCCTGCACTACTTCCCAAAACACAATGATTGCAAAAAATCAAATTCAAAGATTTAGAACTTGGAAGTAACTTACGGTTTATCAGTACCTTGAGCCCTTTCTTTCTCGTATGGCCTAGTCTCTAATGCCATAAAAAAGTAGTTTTTATATACCATTGTTTCTTAATTTATCTCATTAATCCCTTCTAGCTGGTAAAAATTCCCAATCTTTGTAGCCTTCATTACTGCCAAAATTCCCTTGGAGACCTTGTTGCACCAAAAGATCACACATCTTTAGTTTCTAGAGTTCAAAGTTATTTTTCCCACTTAATGTATTCACCTCGAAACTTGCACTTTGTACCTTTTCCATTTGAGAAACCACTAACCTCTAACACAGTCACTTCTTCTCTAGAATGAATACTGCAATTTTTTTACTTTCTTTGTAAATAGAGCATAAAAAGTTACAATTTGTATTAATTTTTCTAAACAAACATGTATGCAAATGTATTGATCATTTCTGTGAGAAATAGAGCATGTGGACTAGTGACTATCACTTTCCTCTGTATTGAATACTTGTGATAGACCAACGACAATCACCCCACTAGATCATGCATGTCCTCTGTGGCCTCCACCTGCACAATCTGTCCATGAGACTGCACCTCCACCAAAATGTCAAGCATGTGAACTTTTTCTCATTTGTCAGCTACAACCACTTAACTTGCGGCCTATTTTCAGAGCATCTTGTACAATGCTTCTCTCATGTTGATCTTTGTAGACTTATGTGTCCTCCTCTCTGCAGCCTCACACCCCCTAACCTCGCTCTAATACCACTGGTTGAGGAACATAGAGAATGCAAGTTACAACAATCAATAACTGAACAACAAACAATATACAAAACTACAATCACAAAAGACACATAGATTGTACATTGTAAAACCATGACGATTTGTCAAGGAAACATCCACGGGACAATGTAGGGGCCGAGTAGAATTTACATAAACAAAATTCAATAATTCGTTTAATTGAACACCTAAGCATTTATAAATTAATCAACACATAATAAAAAAATTTATAACTGATTAAAAACAATTGCAAAATTTGAAATACCTGAACCTGATGCTAATAATTCGTTTGTCCACCGCTGGCCTCCTTGACCGCTTCTGCAAAACACTGCCCAAAACCGTTCCTCCCTGCCAACTAGGTATCTCCCTAGCTCCAGGATATCAACGGATATCCTAGCCCTCTGTGCCCAAAACCCCCAGCAACTCCGGTGCACTGTATCAATCCTACTTCATAACTTCACTTCTCTTTGCAAATCCAGAGCTCCCCAAAATTCATTCCCCAACCTCCATAGCCGCCTCTCTCATCCAACTCCTTTCGTTCCTTATCCCTCCTTCACCGACTCTCCCCCCCCATTTACTCCCTACCTAACCCATTTATTACTCTTATCCTTTCCCGTTAATGCTTTTATCTTCTCGGGATTCATAGGTTATCCCTTGTTGTATACGCTACCATTTTATATCATATACCATTAATCTATTAAATCCATTACGCAAGTTATTAAATGTAGTTTGTAGTTAAATTATTAATTAATTAATCACAATTATATACTTTAATTAATTAATAACTCACTTAATTAATATCATTAAATCATCTTTGTTTAATTAATACCTTGTTAACACAATTAATCCCCTAATTAGTTTTACTTTATAATTTCATAAACATTTATCCAACTATGGTCTTTACATACACCCACCCTTCAGGAAACTTCGTCCCAAAGTTAAGGTATCTTATGGTACAACGGAAAAGAGCATGGTTCACACATTCATAACAAGTAACTGACATTATCAGTAAGTAAGTCAAGAAAGCTCATACATACTAGTGTATATGTACAAGAAATGCATATGTAGCTAGTACATGCAAATCACGTGCATGTACTAATAATCAAAATTGTCATCCTTTAGTAATTTATGTATGCATTCAATCCAGTCAGCAAGACTAGTCTTTTATAAAAGACAGCAATCAATCAATTTTGTGAGAAATCCTTTAATTACAATTATCCGGTTCAATAATTTATTTTAAACAACTATGGTTTAGTTACGTAATAATGAATATTCATAAACACATTTCTCTCTCTTTTTTTTTTTTTTTTTTTGAAGGAAAGACATTAAATTCCACCACAAGACAGATCTCCATA
>ML790966.1:423391-445817 GCA_009831015.1 Picea engelmannii
AAGTGTGATGTTCATCCCCACTACCAGCCTCCACTCTGTCGCTTGGAGCTGCCATGGTCGACAGGTCCTCCAGCGATAAGTCCTCCTCGACGATGCAGCCCGAGTACAATTGCTCCTCCAAATTGACGGAACCCAGATTGCTGTATCCAGTTTCCTTCTCTGCAATGGTAGAGAGCAGGGCCTTCTCCTCGGCACGAGCCCTTTGCCTTAGCATTGAAGTGGAAATAACCAGAGTGCGCTCGAGTTGCTCTTTGCGCAGCCGTTGTTCCTTGCGGGCATACCAGTTTGAACCCCGTCGAGGCACCCCCCTTTTCCTTGGCATGTTGCTAAGCTTTCTCCCAGACGTGCACACAGGCTGAAGCGGAGTGAGAGCGGATGTATCAACACCAAAACTCCACAGAAGACTGGTGTACCATGGCATGAGACGCTCTGAACCAGAGCAACACCCGCTTCTCCAGAACCAGAGCAGAACCATAGGTGAAGAACTAAAAAACCAATATTCCAATTGCAAAACCTCATGACCGAATTTACCAATGCACTCACCGGCTAGACCTCCCATCGCGTTAATGCTCGCTCGCTCGACTAGACCTCCCATCGCGGAGCGATAATGGCTACCCTGCATCCGTAGGGCTGGCGTTAAATGGATGGGCTCTGTCATTTAAACCTCGGCTCAAGTGGAAGCCAAATGTCACTCCTTCCCCAGCTGTCACCCCATACGGGGCTACCTAACCCATTTATTACTCTTATCCTTTCCCATTAATTCTTTTATCTTCTTGGGATTCATAGGTTATCCCTTGTTGTATATGCAACCATTTTATATCATATACCATTAATCTATTAAATCCATTACGCAAGTTATTAAATGTAGTTTGTAGTTAAATTATTAATTAATTAATCACAATTATATCCTTTAATTAATTAATAACTCACTTAATTAATATCATTAAATCATCTTTGTTTAATTAATACCTTGTTAACACAATTAATCCCCTAATTAGTTTTACTTTATAATTTCATAAAAATTTATCCAACTAGGGTCGTTACAGACAAGGGAGTCAATATTCGTATTGCTTAATCTTAGAGATCACAAATAACCCAATAACAACCTTACAACTCTGTATTCATATTTTCCTCTATGAGCTACATATATATCACAACTTTTACAATGACATAAACTAACTATAGTAATTAGTAAACTCACATATCCTATTTGGGATAATTTGTTATTACATATTAGAAAATGAACTTGTTGAATGAACTACAATAGTAATTAGAGAACCATGGTATACTATTTTAGGATAATTAGTTGTTACTTGTTCAAGAGTTCCCTTTTGTTCAGTTTATAAGTTTTACAAAGTAGTGAGGGTTTTAGGTTTATTATGTAGAATCTACACCACTAAAATATTTGGGATGGTTTACTTACTAAATTAAATGGTTATATCTATATGTTAAAATATAACTCATTTTTTTTCTTTTTTTAAAAAAAGTTTAAAGTTTGAATACTTTTGATATAATCTCATGGCCAACTTTGTTGCAATTTTTAGATAAAATTACAAACTTACAAAAAAAAAAATATTTTAGAATATTTTAAGTATTAATAAAATGATAGATTATTATTTAATTTGTAAAATTGAGATTAGTTTTCTTTTCCAAACATTCAAAATAAATAAAAATATTTAAATTAAATCTAGAATTTTAACCCTCACTCCTCTTTGTGTAACCTAAATGAATTTGAGACCTTCATTTTCCCGTTTAAAGGATATACTATTCACATTGGTCTCCATTTTTTAATTAGAGAGGAATATTTGACATTGTTTTTTTTTTTAAATAAAAGTATAGTCTTGTATTAATGACAACCATAAGTTATACAGAGACAAGTGTAAGCCACTTATGTTGCCATAAGAGGGAAATCGAGATAGGTGGCTATTAGATGTTCAGGTATTAACACATCCTTCTGAGTGTTTACACCAAAATTACAGTTTGTCTGCGAAAATAAAAATATACAAACCCAACTCTACAGTCTTCTACTTAGGCTAGCTATAGACAGATCTTCCATGACCGAAACTACATAAAATTAATAAGAAAAAATGGTTGGTTCATCGTGGTGCGCTAGACCGACGAATCTGCAACTAAAGTGGTCTTGACGCTGCGAAATTGAACGCTCACCAACTGGAGGAGTCGATCCGGTCCGGGGTTGTCTAAATAACCCAAGCCATTTGGGATGATCCACCCCGATGGGTTTAGCGGCTCCGTTGGCCGATCTAAGCCCTAGAAAAATGAAAGAAAACTAGCTAAAGGAACTAATCTAAATGAAAACAACAATTAAAGCAAACTAATAAACAAATCTGAAATAAATATATACAGTCTATTGTCTATACTATACTGCAATAATTTTATGAAATTGAATTGTTCAATTATCAATAGCATTAGATACCAACTACAAATGTACAATATTTACAGACTACAGATTTTAAATCGAAAACCTGAAAAAACCATTTGTGAGCTGTCCTATGACAACAAGGCTACTATTTTGGGAATTTTATAATTTAATGAGAACGAAATAAAATGAAAACTATCTAAGTTGAGGAATTGAAATAATAATCCTAACTATAAATCTAAACTACTTAAATAACACTAATAAACTAACCTGTAATAATGCTTTCCAATTTTTCCTGTGCAAAGTATCTGATTCAGTCGTTCGATGGGAGGAAACCTGCACCAAATTTTCCATAGGCTTCTCGTAAACAGGAAGCAACAGTGCTCTTTGAATATAAACGACAGGACAAACAAGACATAAAAAATGACAACAATCTTATACTTTACAAATCATCACATTTAGATAAATCTGTGTGCAAAGATTTGTACAAAATGATTCATTTAACGAAGAAGATAAACCTTTAATTCATTAAATTGAAACAAAGTAAATGTTGTACTTTTAAAATAAGAGAGATCGGATATGGACACCACATAAACCAAATCACATCAACCTGAAATGAATTATGATAGCTAAAGTAGTCGATAATTGATTGCAAACTGATATGAAGAAAACTTGAAATAAAAGTTTGATATCTTGAAAGCTAAAGTTGTTACAAGACATCCACTTTCATCCCAGCTTGTATCATCATAAATCCATAGTCCGTTCTCCCAACTGTGATCATGGGTCCATTACAAAAAATAACAAGTATTTAAAGACCACAGGGTAAAACATCCCTGTGGGAATTATCAACCACTGTTTACAAAAAATCTGGGAATGATTTCCCAAGTCTCTATTCCTGACTAAAGCTAACAACCTATAACAAAATTATATCATAAAAGTATCTCCTAAACTGCCACAACATACGCAATTTTCCATTGAAATTCGTAGGTACCTGAAGGTGGACAAAAATAGACAAGTTTAGATAATGTTTATTGGTAAAATTAACAAAAATCTAAATTTTAAGACTAGCTACAGAATCTCACGATTCTGTAGCTCGGCTAATTTGAAAACAAAACTGTTTTAAATCAATCCAAAACTAACAGAAATATATTCAAACTATCTAACAAATCTTTAATTGCTAATTAGAAACCAAACGAATCATTTAAAACAAAACTTATATGCTAATTGAGAGCAAACGAAATCATGTTTGAGTATATTTCAATCGAAACAGACCCTAAACGAATATCAAGCAAATCTCTGGTAAGAATTCAATATAGACATAATATGTCAATCCAACACTCAATAGAATTGTTTAAACCAAACTAACAGAGCCATATCAAATCTAAATTTGAATCCATCACATTATACAAACGACTGTGCTAATTCAGACATACAAAATCATTTCAGAATCAAACCAAAAGAAATGGATTGAAGTAATTCAGGGCCGACACAATGCAAAATCGTATCAATCAAAACATAGTTGTGTTCGATTTTAGCAAATGAATCTTCTGTACAGGTCGAATTCAATCATAATCCAAAACGAAAATATTCTTTCAAAACAAAACATAATCGTTTCTTAAATCTATTCGAACAGAACTAAACGAAAACAAACCCTATCGACTACCCTAATTCAAACCAACTCAAAAACAATGAATCGTCTATACTAATCCGACAACAATAAAATCACATTATCCAAATCATAGCTATATTTGATTTTAGGAAAACGAATCGATGCAAACAAAAATAGTTTATACTAATTCCAAACGAAATCTTTCATGCTAATTCAAATAGAAAAACAAAATCATTTCTGGTAATTTGAAGCAAACATAATTGTTTTTAATCTATTCAAGTAAACAGAACTAATCAGCTATGCTAGTTGAAACCAAATCATACAAAATCGATGTGGAAAAAACCATACCTGGGCTGTAGGAAAACAACTCGGTCAGGATAACTTTGAATTGACAAAGGCTGTTGCTGCTTCGACATTTCTGAAGACAATTGAACCGGTGGTTTTTTGTTTCTTCTTGTTGGCTTGTAGCCTGTCGTTCTCCTTTGACAGGACTGTCACCTGTTCCTCTAATGATTTGATCTTAGATTGCAACAGGGGGACGTCCGTGTAATAACATTCAAGCCAGGAATTGCATTGGGTACATGATGATTGATCGGGCTTTGGCATCACAGGCGAGGGCTCTTTCAAGTTACCAGGGGTGTCACTGTGAAGCTTGATTCCCTGAAATTTAGGATCGTTCTTGAGGCATGAAGGTCAGTTGGAGACATAGTCATAGGGTTCCATAGAGCAAAGGTGATGAGAATAGGGGTATTCCTCGTCTAGGAAACGTTTGATCTCCGAGTCTGAATCCTCGCTCAAGACGATAGGTTTTTGGTCAGTGCTCTGCTTGGGCTTGTTCTGAGCACATCTCGATATCCATCGTGCATTTTTATTTCCCTTACTGTTGACAGTAGTATAACCTTTGCCTTTCTTCCTCATAGGCCTCTTGACGGACTTAGTATTGTCTTTAGCACACGGGTCGGCCACGGTATCGGGTAGGTCCATGTCGGGGAAATTCGAGGGTTTGACAGGGGGTAGAAGGGTAGGAGGTGGTGCGTCTAGCTCAACCAGTGTTTCAGTAACCACAAACTTATCCACTTGGATGCACTCGAGAGTGGCAAATACATTCCTAGATAGGAAGGCTTGCCAACAATCACCACTAAGGTTTAAATGATGAATGATAATGACTTTGATCAAGTAGTGATGGAAAAGGCTGCTATCAACCTTCTCACGCTTAAATCGTTTGGACATCTTGCACAGACTACGTAAGAGATAATGTGGCATATTCAGAGGGTAGCCTATAAAATTCGTCAATAATCGAAGATGATATAGAAATACCAATCCATAACGACCTTTGCAGGTCACAAACTGCTTAACAATTTCCAAAATATTGTGCCACCTGGGTTTGAGGGTAGTGATAGGCATAGCTCTATCACAACTAACAATCTTTCTTGATGTGAAAAAGAGTGGCCACGACACCTCGTCTACTTTGGAATTTTTAAACCACCTTTTCCCTGTAGCTGGTAGTCCTGTAGCTGAGCTTAGGAATTCCTCATTTAGCTCGAGTTGGATATCTCCAACCTTAGCCCAACATCCGTCAAACATGAGGGTGGACTGTTGGGCAACCAAAAGGTTGAAACCCTCAAATATTTGGATAAACACTAGCCAACCACTATTTTCCAAATCTTCACGAGCATTATCGAATAGCAACAGAGTTTGGATACCATTTGGTTCTATGCGCACCACAAGTGCCATAGAACATATTACACAACGAGCAGGGTGAATGGTCAAGGGTTTGAACAGGGTATACGCCGGACTGATAGCTCACAGGCTTCCCCGAAAACCAACAGAGGTAACTCGGGATAGAAGGCAAGCATTAACGACTAAGTGTGTGAAGGTGGTGGGAGGCAATAAACCCATGAAAAACAGTCATATCCAAATGTACAACTGACGACGCATATGGTGATTCAAATCACTTTTGAAATGTGTTAAAAGTAATGACATCCAAACAATAGTGTTTGCATGGTTTTAAAATCAAAACAATGTTTCGAATAAGGATTTGACCATAAAACTTATATATTGTATGAAACTATTGAATTAAGTGTCTAATCACCATGTTAATGTGTTATTATGAACCCATCGAATTCGATCGAAAATAAATATAACATCAAATACTATCGAATCAAGGACTCAATCATAATCATTCGAATACCATCACAGTCTCATAAAAATGAAATCATATTAACAACAAAAAAATGTCAAATGAGTAAGGGTTTTGGTATCTTGCCCACTGTGTTACCATAATTGAATTGGAAATGTAATGAAAACATAGATAAGAGTAACCATAATAATCCAGTGATGATTTTAATGCCATTGACGTGACTTCGAAATCAAAGTTTTCACGCTTGCAGTCGTGAAAATGAGAACAAAGGTAGTTGTGCAAATGTGCGAAATAATAGTGTTGTTTTATTCAAAGATTGCGATGAAAACCAAGGGTTCCAAAACATTTGTGTGGGCAGCTTATAAAGATAGGATAAAAATGTGAAATGGCTGCCAACAATGGCGACACACTGGTAGAAGCAGTTATCTCTGCCAAAAGAACGAATTCAGATTAGGATAACAAGAATAATTCCAACAGAAATAACCAGAAAATTGTTTAAACATCGTCATTGATCAAATATTCCAGCAGTGTTTAAAGGATGAAAACTGATAACAGTCTTAAGACAAGCAATCCATGATATTAAAGATAAAATATCCAATATTGTTGACAGGTCCACTGCTGCCAGCAGGCGTCCATAGCCTTGACAGGGTTTCCATTTAACCCACTCTGATATCTGTATCCTACCAAGAAGTTCCAGATCAGAATAAAGGATATTTTAAGGTCAGAGGTTTCATATTTGCAAATTTTCATATACCCGACATTGCTTCGTTGCATGCGGGCCTGTTCAGTACCCCGACGAAGTTGTCTTGGAATCATGCATGCATTTACCCGCTACGAGCAGACCTGTTCAGCATCCCAACGGGTTTACAAGCACTTCCCACAACTCTTTTAATGTTTTTTTTTTTTTTTTAAAGATATATAATCGAGCGGGGTGACGCTGAAAATTATGATATTTTAACATATTTTTTTACAGACCTCAACATAATTTTTTTCTTTTTTAGAACTGTCCTTCATTAAGATCCAGAGATGGTTTGTTTACAAAGCCAACCTTCTAAAGCAGGGAGACATCTTCTGAGTCGTTCCCTTAAGGAACATGGACATCATGAGAAGATAATAGATGATCGTGACAGGCTTTACTTACAGATCGAAATCAGTTAGCTTCTTTCAAACAACAGTCTTTGCCAACACAGATGTAAATTTCAGAAGTATATAATTGATGTTTACACAATTTTTTAGCAGTCATTTTAGTGAAAGAATTTTCTGTTTTCCTTGTCTGAACAGTTCCAAAATCCAGGTATGTGTATTTCCAAAAGAAAAACTGATAAGCGCAAAGGAAAACAAATCAAAGCCAAAACAGTAAAAGAAAGGCAAACAAAAGAAAAATATGTACATAGTATACAAAGGGTTGTCATCAAGCGAAATATCTTTTCAGAGCTTGGATATTTACCGGGTAGGTGTCTGGCTGTCCCTATAAACTTTGTAATCGAAAAGAGCTAGGACCCAATTTCTCAGCGATTAAAAACGGTCCAAGACATAAGTTCTGAAACTTCGTGTGCTCTCCCTTTCCCTCATGCGGTTTGTCCCATTTCAAGACAAGATCACCTACTTCGAAGTTCATATCAGAGGCAGAGTTGGCATCAAACTATCTTTTAACCACTAGCTGATGCTGATCTAACTTATGTTTAGCTTGGGCTCTTACCTCTTCTAGCTTCATTAAGGCGTTAATTCGGTTTTCCAAAGGGGGACAATCTTCTTCTTGTATTTTCTGCGATAGCTGTAGTGAGGGAAGAAGAATGTGTGGTGGAGGAATTGCTTCTCTTCCATAGACAAGAAAAAAGGGAGAGTTACCTACAACAGTTTTTGGTGTTACCCTATCAGCCCAGATTGCGTTTAATAGTGCATTGTGCCAGTTTTTGTGATTCTCAGATACCGTTCTCTTGATGATTTTAATCAGATTCTTATTTGTTGATTCTGCCAATCCATTGCCCTGGGGGTAATAGCTGGAAGAATACTTCAATTTAATTCATTTTTCTAAAGAGAACTCGCTCATCTCAAGAGACGAAAAATAAGAAGCGTTATCGAATACTAAACAGTCAAGGATACCAAAACGAGTGATAATATTCAAATTTAAAAAGACAATTACCTGACTGGTATTCACAGTTCTTAATGCGGCAGCTTCAGACCACCTGGTGAAATAATCTGTGGCTATTATGATAAACTTATGCTGCTGTGAGGATGGCGGATTGATTGGACCTATAATATCAAGGCTCCACTGCTGAAAAGGAGAGTCTACTGAAACAGGTTGCAAAGGAAAGGTTGGTTTCTGTAACCGCCCTGATGCTTTTTGACAAATAATACACTTGCGACACAAGGCATGGGCGTCTCTAAAAAGTGTGGGCCAGTAATAACCGACTCTCAAAACTTTATGGGCAGTGGTGTCACCACCAAAATGTCCACCAACTTCTCCTGCGTCCAATTCTAGTAAGTCTTTTTTTGCTTCGTCTTTCTCAAGATAGCGCATCAGTACGCCATCAAAATTTTGACGAAACAAAATACCATTAATCAGATGAAAGGAGGCAGATTTTAATATTAACGTTGTTCTTTTAGTGGGATCTAGGTGACGGGGGGTTGACCCATGTTCAAGATAGAATTTTATATCATCATACCAGGGACTGACAAAGTTTTGTGCACAACAGATTGCATTTTGATTGTGCTGTCCTAGGTTTGGCCTATCGTTTTCTTCTTGTTGTCCTGTTGTTGAATCAGCAACTAACTTGCATAACACTTGGCCTCTAACTATCTGAGCTGGGGTAATTTCTATGTCGTATTCCTGTAAGGAGGTAACCCAGTTAGCCCTCTTTTCACCTAGTTCTTTCTGCACTAACAGGTTCCTGACGGCTGGATAAGAGACAATAACTTTCGTCCTAGATTTCAAAAGATAAGATCGGAAGTGCTTGACTTCTTTGAAAACAATGTAGGCTTGTTGATCTACCGCTGGGTAATTCAGTTCAGCGGCTTTGAAAGACGAGCTCATAAAGGCAATGGGTACTTCATTGTTTTCAACGTTCTTTTGAGTTAGGACTGCAGCGTAGGAGCGGTCAGAAGAAAAAGTGTAGAGCGTGAAGTCTTGCAAAAAGTCGGGGCTCATGAGAGAAGGAGCGTCTATTATGACATTTTTTATTGCATTAAACGCTTGGTTTTCTAAGGGTCCCTAATGATATTGTGCATCTTTCTTAATTAGGTTTTGTAAAGGTATGACCATTTCGGAGAAACTCGGGACGAATCTCCCAACAAAGTTTATCTGGCCCAAGAAAGACTGCATAGACATTTTGGATGTAGGAGGGGGAAGTTTTGAGATGACTTGAGTCCTTTCGGGGTCGATAATCATCCCTTTGCTCGACACAATGAACCCTAGGAGTTTACCTTGTTCTACTGCGAAGATGGATTTTTTAGGATTCAAGGAAATGTCGTATTTGCGACATCGTTGTAGAACGGCTCTTAAATGAGCTAGATGATCAGTTTTGTTTTTGGAAAATACAGTAACATCATCTAAGTAAACTACGACGGATTGATTGATTAATCCTCAGAAAGCGATGTCCATTGGTCTCTGGAAAGTGGCATCGGCATTAATCAGTCCAAAGGTCAATTTTCGATAAGCGTAGGTGCCCCATGGAGTGTGGAAGGTAGTTTTAAGTTGGTCTGGAGGAGACATCAGGACTTGGTTGTACCCTGAGAAACCATCCAATAAAGATAGCCTCTCAGAACCAGATACCTGTTGAAGGATTTGTTCCATGGGTGGGACAGGGTAGTTGTCTTTATCAGACGCTCTATTAAGGTTTCAGAAATCGACGCAAAGTCGGATTTCCCCACTTTTCTTCCGGACAGGGACAAGGTTAGAAACCCATTGAGTGTGCCTAACTGGGAAAATTATCTTAGCATTTAGGAATTTATTTAATTCTTTTTTGACGGTCGGTTCGAGCTTAGGGTGCATTTTTCTTAATTTTTGTTGACAGGGTAAGGTTTGGGGTTTCATAGGAATGACGTGTTGTATGATGTTAGGGTCGAAAGTTTTAAGGTCATCATACGTCCACGCAAAAACATCCTTAAATTCTTTAAACAATTTAATAAATGCAACTTTTTCTTGTTCAGAACACCCTACCCCTAAATTAATGCACTGTGGATTATCATCAGTTCCTAAGTTTACTTTTTCATATGATAACGAGGAACTATTGGTTTTACAGTTGACCGATTTTTTGAATTTATCTTGAAGATCATAAAATTTCTCTAATCTAACTACAGACTTAGGGATCGAATTTACCATGTCCAATGAAGATTCAGGAGTTCTCGGATCTGGTATTACCGTGAAATCGCACAAATTTTCGTCGTGAGTGCATTCGTCGATCACCGCGCCTTGAAAAGTTTCTTCCATGTGCGGGAAGCTAATAATCTGTTGATCGTCGTCGAAGACTCTCCAGTTCGTGATGTTGTCGGGAACAGATGGCCTGAACAACAGTTCGACAGAGAATGCATTTGGGGACAAGCCTTCTGCAGGAAAGAGTTTGGAAGCTACGTTAGCTAATAGATCAGCTTCGGAATTATTCAATCTACGAATATAATTTATATTGAAAGCAGAAAATTTATTCATTAAATTCCATACCTCAGATTGATAAATTTTAAGATGCGGAGACAGACAATGGATAGAATCTCTTACCTGTCTAACCA
Source organism: Picea engelmannii (assembly GCA_009831015.1). NCBI lineage: Eukaryota > Viridiplantae > Streptophyta > Pinopsida > Pinales > Pinaceae > Picea > Picea engelmannii. The sequence continues at coordinate 434,240 of ML790966.1, forward strand.
CGATTTCTGAATCGCCAAAGACAGTCAAGTTTTGAATGTTCATATCTAAATCTTTTCTGAGGCCCTGCAGTAAAGCCTCATATTTTGTTGTGTTATTAGTACATTCAAATTCTAACCTACATGCAATCAAGGTTTTGTTACCTGCTGGATCAATAATAACGCATCCTACACCAGCTCCTTCTTTGGACTTTGACCCGTCAAAGTACAAAGACCAAATTTGATTTTTATTGGGTGCATGAGACCGTTGTGTAGAAGCTGCTGGCTGCACATATGCTACAATCTCGGACTGTTGTTCTGGATTGGTGATAGTTGAAGTCTCAGCCATGAAATTTCCAAAAAAGGTATCCATCCCTTGTATTTCGGGTGAATCAAAAAAAGGTGTAAATGGTTCGTTGGGATCATTCAAATCTATGACCATGAACTTAAGGTAGCGTTCACGATTTACCTTGATTTTGTTGGGCTTGCCGTTCTCTGGAAGCCACAGGTGAGACCAATCTGTCGCGAAATAGCCGTGTAGCTACTCTGACCAGTTCCTTCTTAGAAACAGACCATACACTTCTGGAATATATACAACAATAATATCAATAACTTGATGAACTTTGGGGTTAGACGATAATCTTATAAGCACATTTCTTAATTTGCCTATGACTTTTACACTAGTTCTATCAAGTTGGATGATTTTTAGAGTGGATGGTTCAACTTCAGCATTAATCTTCTGACACACAAACCATGGCATCACATTGGATGATGCTCCTGAATCTACCATACAATTGTGCACGTTTCTATTAAAGATTTCGAAAGTTAACAAAAATGGAGGTACATTTCTGTGAGTACTAAGTGTGGAAGCTTGTGGTTTTTTACTCGCAATTTCTAAAGCTAATTTATCTACATTTGTTACATTATTTACATGAAGGCTTCCTTTATCGTGAGGATCAGGATTGTTCTTAGTGGAAGTCTTTTGAGGAATTTTGTTCTGAACAACCTTGTTTGAATTACCATTTTTGCTATTCTCTGCAATGTTCCATAACATTTTTTGTAGCAGAAATGGAAATTTTAATAACTCATAAACATAAATGTTAGCCCTTAACTTTTTAAGATCTTCAACTAAATAATAATCTAAGTTGGGGTTTACATGACTTTGTTTAGTCTCATCTGGTTTAGATTTATTTGGGGGCAAAGTCGTAGTGTTTTCGGAAGAAGGTTTGTTTGCTGTCTTACTCCTAGTATTATAGGGATGTACTGTCTCGAAGTTGGCTTGAAAAATGCTATCCGAGAAGTGTCCAAAAATGTTTGGAGAAGATTCTTCTTCTTCAACTGTCTCTTGTTCAACAACCTCCTCAGGAATCTCAGGAGGCATCAAGTTATCCTGGGCTTCTAGAATTGTTTGAAGGGCGTATTGCAGAATTTCTAGATTTAAGCCCTCGGTATTTGGATTAGGTCGGTTGGTGGGAAAAGGCTTCCTAAACGGGGGTTTGTAGGGCCCTTTGCTCGAGGAAGCTTCTTCGGCCGTCCTTTTCAAATCTATAACTTGATTTGACAGTTTTTGAACGACTTTAGTTAGGTTTTGTAAATCTGAGCTTTCAGGTTGTGTTTTACTTTGAGCAGGTCTAGGGAGGATTTCGATCTTCTTTTTGGAAGATGAACTAGTTTTTGTTTCGTTGCTAGTAGTGTCTTTTAAACTAAGGATGTCTTTTTCAATCTGGCTGGCCTCTTCAAAGGCGTCTAACAACGTGGATTTCTTAGATCGTTTAACCCAAATGGCTATATTTTGATGAAAGGCTTTAGTATAGTATGCTATGATAAGATTCTCGGCAGGCATGGAGTCCGTAGGGATTCGGTTCTTTAGTTTTAAGAATCTTTGATTAAAGTCTTTAATTTTATCTTTTGGGTTCATTCTTAAGCTAGAAATCTCCATAACTAGAAGTTCAGGAGACTTATCATCTCTGAAATTTTCCAAAAAGAAGGATTCAAACTTCTCCCATGACATGATGGTATGGGGTTGCTGGGAAAAGTACCATGTAGATGCATTGCCCTCGAAAGTGTAAGGGAACAATCTACAGACTACGTCTTCATGCTCGACATTACGGAGTCTTATGGATAACATAAACTTTTTAATGTGATTTTCTGCGATCTGTTTAGATTCAGGGTCAAACTTGGGAAGCCACTTCTCCAGATGTTTAGGTAAGGGATGCTGAGCCCCAAGTACGGCTACTGCATCCTGGTCGAGCCAAGGTCTGGCAGGATTCTTTTGGTTGGCCATTGGTGTAGGCGGTGTGGAAGCCTGAGAAGGAGAACTACCTTCGTCAGAAGAGTCTTCAGAAGAAGAAGAAGGAGGTGATGGAGGTGGTGAGGGTCGTATTCCAGTTCCTCCTGCAGCAGGAGTGAGGATTGGATCTGTAGGATTTAAAGTAAGGTTAGTGCCTCCAAGCTGTTCTCTGATATCAGAGAAGTCTAAAGGTTGGTCCAAAGGTCGATTTGGTTTCCTTAAACGGGCGAAGGCACTATGTGTTCTTAAAAGCGATTGTCGGACAATCTCTTGTACGTCACCACCTGTAGGATTTGGGGTTGTTGGTTCAACTGTGATCCGTAGATCGTCGTTTGATGTGGTTGTTGTTTGAGGGGGGATGTTTTCGTTTCAATGAATTTTTGTCATTATAGGTGAGTGGTTAGGTGGTGGAGGCGTCTTACGACCGCCTCATGCCATTAATATATTTCAGGCCCTCCTTCTAGCGCCATTTGTTGACGCTGCGAAATTGAATGCTCGCCAATTGGAGGAGTGGATCCGGTCCGGGGTTGTCTAAATAACCCAATTCGTTTGGGATGATCCACCCCGATGGGTTTAGTGGCTCCGTTGGCCGATCTAAGTCCTATAAAAATGAAAGAAAACTAGCTAAAGGAACTAATCTAAATGAAAACAACAATTAAAGCAAACTAATAAACAAATCTGAAATAAATATATACAGTCTATTGTCTATACTATACTGCAATAATTTTATGAAATTGAATTGTTCAATTATCAACAACATTAGATACCAACTACAAATGTACAATATTTACACACTACAGATTTTAAATCGAAAACCTGAAAAAACCATTTGTGAGCTTTCCTATGACAGAAAGGCTACTATTTTTGGAATTTTATAATTTAACGAGAATGAAATAAAATGAAAACTATCTAAGCTGAGCAATTGAAATAATAATCCTAACTATAAATCTGAACTATATATATCTATCCAAACTACTTAAATAACACTAATAAACTAACCTGTAATAACGCTTTCCAATTTGTCCCGTGCAAAGTATTCGATTCAGCTATTTGATGGGAGGAAACCCACACCAAATTTTCCACAGGCTTCTCGTAAACAGGAAGCAACAGTGCTCTTTGAATATAAATGACAGGACAAACAAGACATAAAAAATGACAACAATCTTATAATTTACAAATAATCACATTTAGATAAATCTGTGTTCAAAGATTTGTACAAAATGATTCATTTAACGAAGAAGATAAACCTTTAATTCATTAAATTGAAACAAAGTAAATGTTGTACTTTTAAAATAAGAGAGATCGGATATGGACAACACATAAACCAAATCACATCAACCTACAACGAATTACGATAGCTAATGTAGTCGATAATTGATTGCAAACTGATATGAAGAAAACTTGAAATAAAAGTTTGATATATTGAAAGCTAAAGTTGTTACAAGACATCCACTTTCATCCCAGCTTGTATCATCATAAATCCATAATCTGTTCTCCCAACCGTGATCATGGGTCCATTACAAAAAATAACAAGTATTTAAAGACCACAGGATAAAACATCCCTGTGGGAATTATCAACCACTGTTTACAAAAAATCTGGGAATGATTTCCCAAGTCTCTATTCCTGACTAAAGCTAACAACCTATAACAAAATTATATCACAAAAGTATCTCCTAAACTTCTACAGCATGCCCAATTTTCCATTGAAATTCGTAGGTACCTGAAGGTGGACAAAAATAGACAAGTTTAGATAATGTTTATTGGTAAAATTAACAAAAATCTAAATTTTAAGACTAGCTACAGAATCTCACGATTCTGTAGCTGGTCTAATTTGAAAACAAAACTGTTTTAAATCAATCCAAAACTAACAGAAATATATTCAAACTATCTAACAAATCTTTAATTGCTAATTGGAAACCAAACGAATCATTTAAACCAAAACTTTTATGTTAATTGAGAGCAAACGAAATCATGTTTGAGTCTATTTCAATCGAAACAGACCCTAAACGAATATCAAGCAAATCTCTGGTAAGAATTCAATATAGACATAATATGTCAATCCAACACTCAACAGAATCATTTAAATCCAAACTAACAGAGCTGTATCAAATCTAACTTTGAATCCATCACATTATACAAACGACTGTGCTAATTCAGACGTACATAATCATTTTAGAATCAAACCAAAAGAAATGGATCGAAGTAATTCAGGGCCAACACAATGCAAAATCGTATCAATCAAAACATAGCTGTGTCCGATTTTAGCAAATGAATCTTCTGTACAGGTCGAATGCAATCATAATCCAAAACGAAAATATTATTTCAAAACAAAACATAATCGTTTCTTAAATCTATTCGAACAGAACTAAACGAAAGAAAACCCAATCGACTACCCTAATTCAAGCCAACTCAAAAACAATGAATCATTTATACTAATCTGAGAACAATAAAATCGCATTATCCAAATCATAGCTATATTTGATTTTATGAAAACGAATCGATGCAAACAAAAATAGTTTATACTAATTCCAAACGAAATCTTTCATGCTAATTCAAATAGAAAAACGAAATCATTTCTGGTAATTTGAAGCAAACAAAATTGTTTTTAATCTATTCAAGTAAACAGAACTAATCGGCTATGCTAGTTGAAACCAAATCATACAAAATCGATGTGGAAAAAACCATACCTGGGCTGTAGGAAAACAACTCGGTCAGGATAACGTTGAATTGACAAAGGTCGTTGTTGCTTCGACATTTCTGAAGACAATTGAACCGGTGGTTTTTTGTTTCTTCTCGTTGGCTTGTAGCCTGTCGTTCTCCTTTGACAGGACTGTCACCTGTTCCTCTAATGATTTGATCTTAGATTGCAACAGGGGGACGTCTGTGTAATAACGTTCAAGCCAGGAATTGCATTGGGTACATGATGATTGATCGGGCTTTGGCATCACAGGCGAGGGCTCTTTCAAGTTACCAGGGGTGTCGCTGTGAAGCTTGATTCTCGGAAATTTAGGATCGTTCTTGAGGCACGGAGGTAAGTTGGAGACATAGTCATAGGGTTCCATAGAGCAGAGGCCATGAGAATAGGGGTATTCCTCGGCTAGGAAACGTTCGATCTCCGAGTATGAATCCTTGCTCAAGACAATAGGTTTTTGGTCAGTGCTCTGCTTGGGCTTGTTCTGAGCACATCGCGATATCCATCGTGCATTTTTCTTTCCCTTACTGTTGACAGTAGTATCACCTTTTCCTCTCTTCCTCACAGGCCTCTTGACGGCCTTAGTATTGTCTTTAGCACACGGGTCATCCACGGTATCAGGTAGGTCCATGTCGGGGCAATTCGAGGGTTTGACAGGGGGTAGAAGGGTAGGAGGTGGCACAGCTAGCTCAACCAGTATTTCAGTAACCACAGACTTATCCACTTGGACGCACTCGGGAGTGGCAAAGCCATTCCTAGATAGGAAGGCTTTCCAACAATCAGCACTAAGGCTTAAATGATGAACGATAATGACTTTGATCAAACAGTGATGGAAAAGGCTGCTATCAGCCTTCTCACGCTTAAATCGTTTGGACATCTTGTATAGACTACGCAAGAGATAATGTGGCATATTCAGAGGGTAGCCTATAAAATTCATCAATAACCGAAGATGATACAAAAATACCAAGCCATAACGACCTTCGCAGGTCACAAACTACTTAACAATTGCCAAAGGATCGTGCCACTTGGGTTTGAGGGTAGTGATAGGCATACCTCTATCACAGCTAACAATCTTTCTTGATGTGAAAAGGAGCGGCCACGGCACCTCGTCTACTTTGGAATTTTTAAACCACCTTTGCCCTGTAGCTGGTAGTCCTGTAGTTGAGCTTAGGAATTCCTCATTTAGCTCGAGTAGGATATCTCCGACCTTAGCCCTGCATCCGTCAAACGTGAGGGCGAACTGTTGGGCAACCGAAAGGTTGAAACCCTCAAATCTTTGGATAAACACCAGCCAACCACTATTTTCCAAATCTTCACGAGCATTATCGAATAGAAACAAAGTTTGGATACCATTTGGTTCTATGCGCACCACAGGTGCCATAGAACAGAATACACAGCGAGCAGGGTGAACGGTCAAGGGTTTGAACAGGGTATACGCCGGACCGATAGTTCACAGGCTTCCCCAAAAACCAACAGAGGTAACCCGGGATAGAAGGCAAGCATTAACGCCTAAGTGTGCGAAGGTGGTGGGAGGCAATAAACCCATGCAAAACAGTCATATCCAAATGTACAACCGACGACGCATATGGTGATTCAAATCACTATTGCAATGTGTTAAAAGTAATGACATCCAAACAATTAACGAAAACTATGGTAAGTTGACCCCAATATTTGCACAAGCATAGTGTTTGCATGGTTTTAAAATCAAAACAATGTTTCGAATAAGGATTTGACTATAAAACTTATATATTGTATGAAACTATTGAATTAAGGGTCTAATCACCATGTTAATGCGTTATTATGAACCCATCGAATTCGATCGAAAAGCAATAGAACATCAAAGACTATCGAATCAAGGACTCAATCATAATCATTCGAATACCATCACAGTTTCATAAAAATGAAATCATATTAAGAACAAAAAAATGTCAAATGAGTAAGGGTTTTGGTATCTTGCCCATTGTGTTGCCATAATTGAATTGGAAATGTAATGAACTCATAGACAAGAGTAACCATAATAATCTAGTGACAATTTTAATGCCATTGACGTGACTTCGAAATCAAAGTTTCCACACTTGCAGTCGTGAAAACGAGAACAAAGGCAGTTGTGCAAATGCACGAAATAATAGTGTTGTTTTATTCAAAGATTGCGATGAAAACCAAGGGTTCCAAAACATTTGTGTGGGCAACTTATAAAGATAGGATAAAAATGTGAAATCGCTGCCAACAAGTGGACAAAAAACTAAAACCTAGAAACTTGAATCCCTAGCCAGGCCTGGTTGTCCATGTATGTTGTAAACCGGGGTGAACCGCTGACTGCAAGTCGAACATTTGGCGCGCGCAGGAGCATCCAAGAATGCATCGAATAGGATATCCATCCGTTCGCTGAGGGTGCTCTGTGAGTGCACCTGGTCATCTTGCTTATGTTTGATCTCGAAGAGGAGACGAAGGTGCTCCTCCATGAGACGGTTGGCGAAATGTTGTGGCTGATCTTCCTCCTCCTTTCCAGTTATGTCGTCATCCCCTGTGGTAATATCTTTGGTTGTTTCTGCTTGATTCTCCAACTGCCATCTTGGAGGAATCTCCTCGTCTACCTTGCAGCTTCCATCTCCATAGTCGGGGTCGCCTAGCTTGACGATGGGAGGGGCAAAGAGGTTCGTATCCAGAGTGGGGTACGTGCCCAAGGGTGGCGCCTCCTCTTTTACCTCACTCGGTCTGTGAAGCGGTGGAGGAGGTCGCCTCCAATTTTATCGAATAGGCTCCATGGAGGGCAGCTGACTGCGTCCTCTGGGAAGAGTGTTGTGGACTGGGGAAGTGAGCGATGAGTGCCCTTTGAAAATGGGCGAGCCTGTTACCACGAGAGAGGGTGTCGCTATTGCGAGCACCCCTCTTAGATTTTCCGTGCTCCCGGGGCATGCTTGGGGGAAATGAGGGTGGAGGAGAGGGGAAATGGAGGCTAGGGAGAGGTGCAGGGAGTGAAGGAGGGAAACAAAGAAGCTGAGAGGAAAAATGAAGCTGAGGAAGTCGGGGAGGATGCCTCTGGTACTTGGAGAGAGGTTGCAGGCAGAAAAAACTTGAGAATTTTCGTGAGAGTCGAGGAGCTTAGCAAGGAGAGTGCACCAGGTAGGGAGAGGAATCGAATGAGGCTCCCGATAAGAGACCTGAATGCACCTCTTTTCACCATTGAAACCTGAAGTGACCATCGCATCCGCCATTGAAGCCTGAGAAGACCGATGCATCCTCCTGGTGCGCTTGCCCAAATGCCCAGCCAAACGCACTACCATAACTCCTCTCATGGTGTAAGCCATGGAGGAATTAATGCGTAGGGGCGGGCGGCCGGGGTTAACAACTCCTTCGGCTGCCTGATACCAGCGGTCCTCATTCAAAAATAAATTTTAAACAACAAAAAATTGTGATTTTGTGCAAATTTATATCCTCCCACTAAAAACAATTTCGTAAAACATCTAAACAACACATTTGTACCTGAAAAGACGCTCGGACTAGCGTATCCCTGAAGTAACCCGTAGAAAAGTCAACTCTATTTACATTTAGTAGAAAGTCTAAGCGAATAAAAGGTCAATTTTAGAGCATCCACCGAACCCAAACAACTCCGAACAACTCCGACACGTAAGAAGAGACCGACTTAACCTCGACCTCCCTTGGTGCCGTGCGGATTCCAGTTTATCTCCTAAACACCAATCAGACGAAGGAAAACCCAACCTTGATGACTCCTTCCCGGCCATGGGCGGCGGACATCTGTGTAGAAGGCAAAGACTCTTCCCCTCAGTCCACGCAATAATCTCTTGCCCCGATATTGCAGTTAACCCTCCCCCGGACTCAGTCCATGTGCTTCCCTCATCTGCCTACAAATATTCTTGGCTGCTTATTGTTCCTCTGCAACTGATTTGAAGAAGGTTTAGAGCCAAATTGATCTCTACATATTCTGTATATCCTTACTCTGAAGTCATATATTTTCAATAATCATGGCAGCTGCAGCAGTAAATACTAGATCGTTCGCTTTGAATTTGTTCTTCTTGTTTGCGATTTTGTTTATGACAGCTCTCGCTACAGCCAGGCCGATCCTTCAGAAGGAATATCCGTGCGAGGAGATATACATCGTTGGGAAAGGAGAAACTCTGCAGACAATCAGCGAGAAATGTAACGCCCCCTTCATTCTTGTCGACAACCCTCACATCCAAGATACCGACGATATCTATGAAGGCCTGCCACTCCAAATAACTTATGAGATGTAGAGATAACAGAAGAAGAAAAAAAGTGCCCAGCTGTTTGGTTAGGTGGGCTAATTACCATATGGCCTGAAATTTGAATAGTATAGGCATAGTGGATTATTGATACTTCTCATTCTTTCCTGTAAATAAATAAAATTGCAGAGAAATTTCAACAATATATTAAATTTGTTTATGTTCCCTTCTGTTTTTTCTTTCCAAAGTGACATAATATGATTCCGCTATCGCCCCATATTCAATCGATATAAAACAATTTCTCCTCTGATTTAATTTCGCACAAGAACAGAACATGTCACCATGACGGATTTGATAACGCGGAGTCAATAAAATCGTTGATTACGGAAACCCTGATATAAAATCTATTTTCTCGTGTTTTGTCTTCTGGTTCAGGAAACATGTCATATCGTTGATTATGGAAAACCTGATATAAAATCTATTTTCTCGTGTTTCGTCTTCTGTTTCAGTAAACATGTTATATGTAAAAGGTTGTAAAAGGTTCCGAGCTAGGTGGATAGATCTTCATTTTGTGTATATGGTGAAGCCACACATCACATTAAATTGGTGTATGAGATCCTTGTTCGAGACCCTGTGCAGGGATTTAAGGGTTAAATTTTAGGGAAGTATACATATTCACAAGTATTTAAGGGCTAAAGTATATAAGGACTAAAGCCTTAGGGAAGTATACATACCCTACTTTTTCTGGATTTGAATTTGAACTTATTACAATCTAAGGAGGAAACACGGATTCTTAATAAGAAGAGAAGCCAGCAAATAAGCCCAACTAAGAAAGACAAATACTCATATGAAAGTGAAGCATTCAATAAATGAATGGTAATCTTTATTCTTGTATTTTTAAAAAAATATTATAAGTATAAAAGCAAAAAGATCCTGCAAAACTAAATGAAGGTCTTATTTTGATGGTACATAAGAAATTGCTGTAATTGAATCCTTATTTGTTCAGTTGTTGTCTTCCATGAAGACCAATTGTTCTGAAAACAACTTGCTAAGATAATCTTTAAATATATTTAAAAATTTAGTTTTTTTTATGGTTTCATAAGTTAAAATTGTTGTTGTATTTAATAGGATTTATCTTAGACAGTTAAGATGGAGTGTTGTTATCCAATCCATGCGTTTGCAAGAGGCGTATCCCCAGTGGATTGATTCAGGGTTACTGAAAGCTGTAAAACACATACTTTTGGGTTTGTAGTTTCAATCTGAAATGCTAAAGGAGATTGCTATTAAGAAATTTCGTCTGTCTCCATGAAAAGTCCATCTAGTCTCAAAACCTAATCTTCTCAGACATGTTAATTGAATAGCACGTGATTGTTGCAAAACCTCACTCAAATCTGTAAATACTTATTAAATGTAAAAATAAAAAACATGTACACTCTTAATACAGGATATATCCTAAAGAAATGTCAACTAGAGGAAAGCTCCATCGCTTCAATGCAATAATTTTACTGTGCTTTCAAATATTGAATGGTAAACATACCTTCAACTTGAGATTGTTGTGCTCCCTGCTCATGCTACTAGTACAGTGCACACTCTCCAATAAGGGTTTACAAAGAGCTCACATAAAATAATATTCAACTTTCACTTCCATGTCATGTTTTCGTAGCCTCTTCTTCATGCATTTTTAGGATGGTTGTATTTTCATTTTTAATACAGATGGAATAACCTAATAGCCTTGGAAAATTTTCAATTGTATTGGTTATATTTTAGGTTTTTAAAAGCATTTATATGTACAATCTTGGATTGTATTCATTGAGGAGAGAAGATTGTTCATTTAGATAATTCTTTCAACCTATATAGATAGAAAATCTTGTTTTGTAGTTCATAAAGTTAGATCAGTGAGTTTAAATAAAGAAGTAGGTTGGAAGTTTTTTCAAGTTTTTAAAAAAAAAATGGTAAGTTGTATAAAGATTTTTTGTTTTTAGCCTAATATGAGGGAAATGTGTAATTCCTTCATTGTTTAACATGAGTTCACATGCCACATTTAAAAAAAATAATAATAGCAAAAAATTATTGTCTATAAATAAAAAAAATTCAATGTCCACTTTAAATAAAATAATTTTATATCAACTTATATATAGAAATTAATTAAAGTAAAAATTTTATTATTTTTCCAATAGGTGCTTTCTACATAGTAGTATGAGGGAGATGTGTAATTCTTTTCATGCTCAACATGGATTCAACACTTGGCATATATATATATATAGTGAAGAGAGGGATCAAGTCCCTCAAGGTGACTTTTTTTTAGATTACAAACATTTGAGGAAGATTTGAGCTTGCAGGGATGTGATCCCTCTTGATGCATGATACATTAAGTCTAGATCTATCATCAAATCCCTTAGGGTGCAAACCCTGCCTCAA